>CAHIKZ030001720.1:127500-202500 GCA_903632075.3 Acanthosepion pharaonis
CATTTCTCTTTCTCTCTCTTTCTCTGCCCAGACGTCGACACTCGACAAACAGAAAAGTCAGAAACGGTGTACGTTTTTCTTTCTTCGCCCAGACGTCCTTGCAACCCTTCAATTTTTTTTTTTTTTTTTTGCTTATTTTGCAGCTTTTGGCTTTTATTTTTGTTCCTTATTTTGCAGCTTTTGGCTTTTTATTCTTGTTCCGGTAGTTATTGCTTTATATGAAAATCTTTTCTTGCCTTCTTTTCCTGCCCCAACTGAATACGATCCGTGTTGTTGTTTTTTTGGGTTTTTTTTCTTTTAATTCATTGAATAAATATGAAAAGCAATTTCATTAAATGCATCTTACACTTTTTACCCAATGTTTTCTCTCCGCCGCCGCCATCTTTCCCGATGGGATACGAATGTTCGTTTGTTGATTTCTTAATCTTTTTTTTTCTTTTCTTTCACTTGTTTGACTACATTTATTCGTGCTTTCTATTTTGTCCTTCCTTCCTTCCTTCCTTCCTTCCACCCTTCCTTCCTTCCTTCCTTCCTTCTTTTTACTTTAGTTCTTCCTTCCTTTTTTTTTTGTTTTTTTTTTTATCAATCCCACTTTCTTGCTTCTCTTCCTTTACTTCAGTCCTTCCTTCTTTCTTTTTAGTCCTTCCTTCCTTCCTTCCTTCCTTCCTTCCTTCCTTCCTTCCTTCCTTCCTTCCGTTAATATTTCCTCCTTTCTTTTACTTCAGCTCTTCCTTCCTTCTTTCTTTGATTTTTTATCAATCCTACTTTCCTGCTTCTTTTCCTTTACTTCAGTCCTTCCTTCTTTCTTTTTAGTCCTTCCTTCCTTCCTCCCTTCCTTCCTTCCTTCCTTCCTTCCTTCCTTCCTTCCTTCCTTTAATATTTCCTCCTTTCTTTTACTTCAGCTCTTCCTTCCTTCTTTCTTTGTTTTTTGTATCAATCCTACTTTCTTGCTTCTTTTCCTTTACTTCAGTCCTTCCTTTTTTTCTTTTTAGTCCTTCCTTCCTTCTTTCCTTCCTTCCTAACTAACTAATTAATTTTTCTTTCTTTCTTTCTTTTTCTTTCTTGACCATTTCTCTTCTTTTCCTGCAATTCTTTCTCTTATCATTCTTTGTATCTCATTTTGTTTGCTATGCATACACTATATTTTAAAACTTTGTTTCATTTATTAGTTTTCACCTGAATATCTCCATTGGAAGCATGAAGACATGTGAATTTCTTTATCTCTGACCAACTTAGCAAGCAAAAACAGGATAAGTTAAAATCGGTCGAAGGCGGTGGCGGTGGTGACAGCAGCCAGACCGTCCTTAAATAAATTCCCGCCAACTCAATTCCCTCAAACGCCTACCATTATCTCTGACCTTCCGTCCCGCCATTCGTCAAACGAAAAGCAATGAGCTGTTACACAAACGTCAATACATGAAGGAAGAACATAATAAACGGGCAAACATTTACGTCTAACATTGAATTTAAACAATCCCAGCTCTCAGATGTTGTTGAGATTTTTTTAAAGTTTAAAATGCATGTTAAAAAGAAAATACACAATATTGCGTTTGTGTTGGTGATATCGAGAAGGGGAGTGTTAGATTTGTAACCGGATATATATATATATATATATATATATATATATATATATATATATATATTATAAAGTTATATCTATATCTATATATATATATATATATATATATATATATATATATATTGTGAAGTTCTCGTGTGGTTTAAAACTTTCATTGCTTAACTTATAGATATAATTAAATCATTTTTTAAAGTAAAAGAATTTGGCCCGTTTTGGAGTCTGACATGGTTAATTTGCAACATGTTCGTCGGTAAGAAGAATACAAATAAGTTTTCTTGTTGATTTTCAGCAATCCTGAGATTATTTATGATTGTCTACAGGCTATCTAACCAGAAAGGTTTTGTTGAATAAGACTTTACACGTTCTCATAGAAACAATTCCAATGATTTCAATCTTGTCATCTTACCAGCCTAACTACCGTATATTCCAATCAATTTGTAAGTAAAATTTTTTATTTCGGAACTGTCGAACTCCGAAAGCCAGATTTATTGTTGAAACACAGTATTTTCTATGAATTTTTAGCGTTTAAGTTCAGGAATAAAGTCATTTTGCAAGAGGATACAATTTAATTGTTCTTCTACTGAAGGTATGGGTCAATTCTAAATGTGCAAATGAAATAATAGTAATACAGTAGTAGCAATAATAACAGCAACAAAAATGTATAGACAAACTATGATAAATTATTTGATCAATCTTTTCAATGGTCTTTACAGTTATTATCCTATAGAGAATTGAAGTTCTGAAAATTTAAAAGCGCGCAAGTATTCTATAATCAGTCTTGTTTTGTTTTTTTGCTAGTACAAATATTTTTAGTGGCCTTCATCTAAACTGTATGTTGAAAGTTAAGAATCAATATATATAGCAATAACCTAAAAATATCAATTATATATATATATATATATATATATATATATATATATATATATGTGTGTGTGTGTGTGTGTGTGTGCGTATGTCTGTGTATGTGTTTGCTGGCATAGAGATCGAAATTTCACTCTTAAAAAACGCGATAGCAATAAGAAATCTATAAATTATTTTAAAAATTACACACACACACACAAACACACACATATAAATGTAATAGTTATACTGTGATATATATATGTACATTGTGTTTCCTATCATTAAACACTTTTCATGATTTACTGAATTATAGAATAAATAATTTGTGAACTTGAAAAGTTTATTTTCTGCACGATTGATTCAACATCTATCACCGCAGTTAGGATGAAGGCAGGTACCTTATGCACAGATGTAAAGAAATGCCAGACTTTTGTATGAAGCATACTGGGATTGAAAATCTCAAACTTGCAACTAGTACAACAAAGTAAGGCCGATTTAACAGTAAATAGAAATGTTTAATAACTTCAAATATTTCAAAAAAGTAAAAGAAGACTGGAAATTGTAAAAATAATCGCCAAGTGGCACCGAATTATGAAAAAAGTTCTTTGAAGTTTTTGGACAGCTCCAAGAGAGCCTGTTAACGTATCAAGGCTATACTTATAAAATCTGTCTTTGCCAGGTTTAAAATTGTAAGCGTTGTAGAAACGAGGAAGAATCGAAATGAACAAGATTTCGTGATCTAAATCAGGTGGCATAACATATGAGATCTCTAGGTCCCTTTTAAGTAAAAAAATCAATATAATGGGAACCGATTTTTCAATCTTTCTTTTTCACTAATGAATATCGGTGGGCCAAACCGATGAAGGAGAGGATGAACAACTACTGGTGGTACTATTTGTCCACAAATTATTGGGGCTGAGTTGTTTTTGGGGGTAGAGGTTATAGTTGTTGAAATAATTTGCTCATGGCGAATTTTAAATGGCGTTAAGTTGAGAACTCAGACATGCATGTACCTTTGAAAGCACACGTAGAGTCATAGTTCAAGAAGAAAAGTTTTTTTTTTAATGTAATACTATATCACATTCGGCGAATGAATATCAGAATAAAATGGCTTTCAAAGAGGCACGTTTAATAAATTGGCATGTTTGTTCGCTCGAACTTAACCTGATTGAAAATTTATGAAGCATTATAAATAAGAAGGTTCACGTTAACGAATTTTGTCATGCTATTCTAGATGTTCTTCGGTCTATTTCACCTGAAGAAATACAACATGAAAAAAATTAATGGATGAACGAATTCTAAAACGAATTTCAGAATATAAAGAATATATGTTATATTAATATCGTCTTTATTACAATAACAATGTTTTCAATTTTATAATTAAAAATTATCTGTGTAAACTTTGCACATGTCCTGTAATTATAATTATTAATTAAATTATAATGTTTCTTGGAAATTCTACAATCTGGCAAATAACGTGTATCTTGAAAAATCTGATAAAATTAATAAATATATTGTCAGAATATAAGTGATATTTAAACTACTGTAATTTATATATATTACAGCACATTAGTGGTGCAAATATTTCTGTGACTCCTTTCATTACTTTTCCATCTATCTATCTATCTATCTATCTATCTATCTATCTATCTATCTATCTATGCGTGTGTTTGTATGCATGTGCGTCTTTGTGCGTGTATGTGCACATGTATGCGTGCGTGTGTGTATGTACGCATGTATATAGATTTGGAGTAACTTTTCATTTAAGCAGATTTTATTGAAGTCCACAATGTTCTGACTACTGAACGCCACGACGGAAAAAAATAAATCAGTTTTATCGAATTTCAAACTCATAATATAATAATATCAAACCCATAATATAATATTCTCGAAAATGATTTCTGGTTGAAATTCTTGAACATAAAAGTAAGCATAACTTCGACACATTATGGAACCTCAAATCTGTCATTTTGCCCGAAAACAAGAGAAAATTACTAAGGAAGCCTTGTCCCTAGTATGTACGCGTGTGTGTGTGTGCGTATATATATATATATGTGTATGTGTGTGCGCGCGCTTGCGTGCATATATATATATATATATATATATATATATATATATATATATATATATATATATATATATATATGCTTATATTCAACCGACTGTCCGAATTTCATGTTGTGTTCAAGTAAGTATTTTCAGCCGCGTCTGTCATTTTCAAGAACCATATTGTGTTTGTCCTGTAGGCAAGATTCCGTTGGCTAAATTAAAATTTTAAAATAGTTCATGATGACGTCATGTGTAAGGGTTAAGGGGAGTCATACTGCACCAAAAATGCGTTTATGCTTTATTTTATTTTATTTATTACACGCGTATTAAAAATTCAAGATACCATCTTCTGTGATGAAAGATATCTTATTTTATGTGTGTGTGTGTGCGCGTGTGTGTGTGTGTGTATTTTTGTATAATAAAAGCTTCTAGGATTTTGAGTCTTTCCTTGTATTGGATGCAATATAGTATTTGGCTGTTATCTACTAGTATTTGTCTTATGTTGATAATTGTATTTTGGTTGTTTGTGATGTGCTGGTTGATATGTGCATTCTCTCGTAGGTTGACCTGTTACCTGTCGAAACTCAGAGTAATTCGTGTACATAACAACAACTGCATCACTAACAACCAAAATATATCTATCAACAAACATTAGTGAAAGAATCCAACAGAGTTGCCAAAATGTTTTGCTTGTATTATTCTTATTCTATGCAGTCATGGAAGAGAAAAACATTTTTCAGATGGAGGATCGCTTTCCCACCAAAATATTATGGACTCATTGCAACGGTTGGATGTATAAATTAGCATTTAATGCTTCATTGCGTTTTAATAACTCTAAATGAATCTCGACGATCCCAACACCGGCATGACGTTATCATTCTTCCTTCAAGCTCAGGTTTGGAGGTAGGTTGTGGAGGTTTATTCGTGTCAATTCAACGCTTTTTTGAATCGTATGTAACCAATTATTATACCATCACCTGTTATGGTATATTTAAAGAAAAGTTATTTTTAACACATATACGCATATATTCAGTTCTTTACATATAACGTGTGAAAGCACGTGCGATACCCTGACCTCGTCAGCCGCCAACCAAGGGGAGGTAGCACAGTTTCGGTGGCTAAGGCGGTACTGTCACCCCTGGTGCCACCAGCAGCTTATGACACCGGACAGGGTATTCTTTTTGTTTTACGTGTCAGTCGTTTTACTTTATTTATTTGGAATTTTGAACAAATCCACCGCGATGTCTGTTAAGCTGTGATCTGGAGACGATGTGAAGCACGCTTCAGATTCCGGCCACTGATAACCATCTTCAAAATAAAGGAAACGATTGACTGTCCAAGGAATCCCTGCCACCCGACCTCAATAGGTAGCGCATGACATGTCCATCCCTTAGACATCAATAGGTAGCACATTGCCTCAGTTTAGTAGCAATGTTAATCATCTCCAGTTTATAAATAAAAAGAGCAACACGTTGTAGAAACATTTTATATACACATATACTTAAACTATTAGCAAGATATAATAAATATATCTATAACATACATTCATACACACACACACACACAGAGGATTTTAAGTGTAGCTTAGATGGGGCACTAGGCTGAAAGTCTGGGGCACACAGTGAATATCAAACTCACGACTCAGTCGTAATTGATCTAGCGAGACAAGCTTGATAACTATTCCACTATGTGGAAGTGCCCACACGCCCATACATAGACACAGATAAATAACTGAGAACACGTTATAGGTGTCCAATGTTGAAAATATGTTGGGATAGTACATTTAATTAATTAAAAAATTACATAATGAGATGTGTTATGAAATGGACTATGTCCGACAATTATATTTTTTAATATATTTTCTGCTTATAAGTTATTTTATACATACAAATATTTAATTAAATGCTCTGTTTATAATAAGCAGTATTGACAACATTTACCGACCGGAATGTCCGAGAAATTTCATAAATTAATAGGTGTCCTCCGACAAGAATCGAACCTGTATTCTACACGGAACAGTCATATAACGTGAAGTCCTCTGTAATTGATCTAGCGAGACAAGCTTACTAACCATTATACTATGTGGAAGTGCCCACACGCACATACATAGACACACATAAATAATTGAGAACTCGTTATTGGTGTCCAATATTGAAAATACGTCGGGATAGTATATTTAATTAACTAAAAATTTACATAACGATTGTATTATGAAATGGACTAAGTCCGACAATTATTTTTTTTTTATATATTTTTTGTTTATACTTTATTTTTATAGATAAAAATATTTAAGTAAATGCTCTGTTTATAGTAAACAGTATTACCAACATTTACCGGCCTGAATGTTCGAGAAATTTCATAGAAAATATGCGTCCTCGTACAGGAATCGAACATGTACCCTACACGGAACCCTCGTATAGCCTGATGTGTTATACCATTTAGCTATAGAGGAATGGTATAGTACGATTTTTCTTTATCGCTCTCTCTTCTCAGAACTGCAATATATTAGACATAATCTCTGATAGTCTAGTATAAAAAAGACACTTTTCACCTATCTGTGAGTATCCTTGTGTTTGGTGATTTTAATGCGCATCATGACACGTGGCTTAAACACGCTAATGTTACTGATGCTGCCAGCATTCATACTTTCAACTTCTCCATTACTCAGATCGTGGATTTCTCTAATCATCTATCTAGCAAACCTGTGCAACGGTCTATCTTACTTGATTTATTTCTTACCTCCTCTCCACACACTTCGCAATACTGTCCTTTTGGTAGGTCGGATCACGCTGTAGTATTTATTGATATCTCGTTCCATTCATCTATTAGACGTGAACCTCCTATTCATAAGACCACCTTCCGGTACAAGCATGCTGATTGGGATTCACTCCTTAACTTTCTACGAGACGTCTCTTGGATTGACATTTTAACTTCCATATTGAGGATTGCGCGACAGATGTTTTTTCTTGGATCAAAGCTGGTATAAGATGCTTTCATTCCTTCACAGAAATACTAGGTGAAACCATTTTCTCCATGGATCACTCCAACAATTCTGAGGCTACAGTCCATAGGAGCCGGCTATATCAGCAAGACAGTTCCCAGCATAGCAGATCCATATTCGTGGTAGCACATAATAAATGTAAACGTGTCCGCGAAGGAGTTAAGTCTCTATTTGCTAAGAGAATGAGACACCGTATTGCATCCAACAACTTTGGCTCTCGTGATTGTTGACGGCTCTGTAATAGTGCACTAAATAAGAGTATGTATTCTATTCCTCCTCTCTTCAACCAATTTGAGGTGTTAAAATATTTCGCTAATTATACTGAATGTTTCGTCTATAAAGTCTGTAAAGTCTCGTTTAACTCTACGCTTGACTCATCTGGAGTATCCCTGTCTAACTTGCCACTTAGAAATGACTTTCTGTTGAGTGAAAATGCATATACCTACTTCTATTTATTTTTTTTTTACAAGCACCTCTAATCTGGATCAGCACAAAGCATGTGAACCTGATGGTATCCCTGTAATAGTCCTTAAGAAGTGTGCTCCTGAACTGACTCCTGTTCGTTCTAAACTGTATAAAAAACACCTCGCTGCCTCTGGCTTTCCTGCACACTGGAAATCCTCATCAGTTGTAGTTTTTAAAAATTCAGGTGAATCGTCCGACCCTTCCAACTATCGCCCTATTAGCCTTCTACCTTTTTTTAGTAAACTACAAGAAGCCCTACTCAACGCTAAATTGGTTAAGCATCTCACATCGCAGGTTCTTTTTTTCAGACAAGCAATATGGCTTTCGTTTTTCTAGGTCAGCTGCTGAAGTACTGAAGATAATTGCGAAAAGAGTCTATCAAGGTCTAGATAAGAATGAAGCTCGGGCTATTACGTTTGACATCTAGTAAGCCTTCGACAGGGTTTGGAATGTAGGTCTTTTTCACAAATTGAAAAGTTATGGAATTTGCGGACAAATTTTCGATCTGATCTGGTCTTCCTTAATAAATCATGAATGAAAATTGTCCTGAACGGCCACCCTACTAGATCCTTTTTCACTAATACAGGTGTCCCCCACGGCTCTATCCTTAGTCTTACTTTGTTCATAATCTTCATTAACGACATTCTCGACTGCTTCAGCTCTCATCTTGGTATCTATGCTGATGACACAACCATTTACTCCTGTCTTGATACTAAATCTGATCGGTCGAGTAAAGTCAAATTGGCGTCTGATGTCAAAAACGACCTTCATTTTGTTTTTTAACTGGGGCAAAGGATGGTTTGTTAATTTTAACGTCTCCAAAACTAAACTGCTGTTTATTAATCATTTGAGAGAGTCCTTTCTGCCTTTCATTAGTATGGCTGATGCTAACCTTCAGGAGAGTGACTCGTTGCACCTTCTTAGGCTAACGTTCTCGGCTGACATGAAGTGGAAAAGCTATATTGTATCCATTGCTAGACTAGCTGCTAAGAAATTTGGTTCATTGTGTCGTGCTAAGCAATTTTCTACCCTGAATCTATCTTGTATATTTACAAGTCTACCATTTGTCCATGCTTAGACTATGGCTGCCACATATAATCCGGTGCTCCTCCAATATATCTAGAGGTCCTTGATAAAATCCAAAGAAGAATCAGCAATATTATTGGTCCTGATCTGGCATCTCGACTTCAGTCACATTCTTACTGCCGTAAGTTTGTCTCCCTTTGCCTTTTCTATAAATACTTTCATGGTAATTTTTTTGGATGAGCACTTCGTTATGGTACCTTGACTTTTTTAATTTAATCGTAGTACTTGACTGGCGACGAGGTCTCACCAATTTCTAGTTGAGTTGGCGAGATGGAACCATAAGTTCTATGCTAACAGTTTCTTTTTTTTTTTTTTACTTCTCGCTTTTGGAACTCCCTTCCGGCTTCATGCTTTCCAGCCAACTTTAATCTGCAAAAGATTTAAGTGCAGAAAAACAATCACTTTCTACTATTACTCCTCTTTTATTCTTGCTTAGTAAAATTTCTCATTTCTAATTCTTCCACACCCTGTAACTCATTGTGTCTTAGTGGCTTTATTGTCTTGTTTGGGGTGAAACCGACTAAAAAAAGTCTCTCGCTGCTATTCCCATAGAAAGTGTTCAGACGAAATACATTCTTTAGTTCTACCACTTTTAACCGATTAAGACCCGCCATGTCATACTTAATGTGGCGAACCACTCTCATTCTCTTCGATTTCCATTGGTGAGATGTAAGTTCCATTTGAGCAGCTACTTCTCACACGCTGCTGCTTTGGGGAACCGACTCCCAAGAGGGTGCTTTCTAGATCACTACAATTCAGGTCAAGTTCCACCATTATCTTCCCATATATCCCCATAAACCGATCCTCTTATTCTGTAACCGTCTACCTCGAGTGGATCTTGGGCCTTGTACAGTGTGAACATCATTGTAAAAAACGCCATTGTTAATTCGTTTAATATTCACAGGGTGCGTAGATAATTTCGCCCTAAGCCAAATTTGTGTAAGTTTAGGAAGCATTATTGCTTTGTTTTCTTTATTCCTTAAATGTCATTAATCGGCCTATTAAATTTACATATAAGAGGCACATGTGGATCATCTTCCGTTTTATATATATATATATATATATATATATATATATATATATATATATATATATATATATATATATATAAAAATCAATCAGGAGGAAGTTTAAGATTTTCAACCGAAATCATTAAATTTGCTTCCAAAATATTTTGATATCCTGCGGCATTCATTCTACCATCTATTACTGATATGTTGCCAGTACCTTTTGCAGAAAAACATCCCCAAACTATAATGCTGCCACCACCAAATTTCACTGTCGAAACTATATTCTTTTGTCTGAAGGCATTGCCATCTTTCCTTCATACATGATTTCTAGAATTACGCCCAAACAACTTAATTTTGGTTTCGTCTGTTCATTATACTCTTTCCCAAAACGATTTTTCCGTATCCTTATGTTCAAGAATGAATTTCAACTTGGTATCTCAGTGTCTTTTCATAAGCGTGACTTTAGATTGTTCCGATGAATTTCATTGCGTATTGTCCGTTTAGTGACAGATTCCTGATGAAAGCAAATTCATCCTGCAACTCTTGACGAGTAACCATTGGATTTTCTTTAATTTGACGCGTTAATTTCCTCGAAGATCTCGAAGAAATATTCCGTGGGGCACCTATTTTTCTTTGGTTTTCAACAGTTTTGACTTTTTATACCTTGCAATGAATGAAATAATGGTAATAAATTGAATATTCAGGTTGTTTGAGATTTTCCTGTAACTTTTACCTTCTTTCCAGAGCTTAACAATCAGTTGGTTTTGCGAATTTGTCATTTCTTTACTTCTTGCCATGATGATAACCTTCTTGCACGAATATCAATTACACAATGTTCTGTTTGTATTTTTTAGGTTAAAAATAACTACTGATAACATTATTGTAACATTCTAGAATATTCCTCATGAATAATCTAGAGTATTAAAGTAATTTAAATGTTTTAAAATCTGAAATTTCTATTGTACGAATATTTTGTTCACCCATTAAGATGGATAAATGGGATTTATTTCTATTAAATCAAATTTTTTTTCCTGTTTTTTATGCATTGGAGTAATGGATAGCGGCTGGGATTGAGGAATCGGACAGCCGAGTTCGAATTTCAGTCAAATCTATTACATTCACTTACATGGTAATACCCTTAAGAAAGATATTAATCCTCTTCTTCTTCCCCCCATCTATGGGTAATTAGCAGGACAGACCGGGTTCTATAGACTTGGATGGGAACTGGTCTACCGCAGAAAGAAATGGCAACTTACAGCGGGAAAAATCTGCCTCGTCAGTCATGTATCAAAAAACACATGATCGTCTAAGCGTTTATCACGCATGGCACATAACTGATTGAGTTATTAAGCATCTGTGCAAGTTAATTATATGAAAAGTATATTTATTCATTAGTTGGAAATACAATAAGTTAAAAATTTGTATGTGTACGAATATTTCCTTGCCCCGCTATATATATATATATATATATATATATAGTGAGGCAAGAAATTTTGTACAATATAATTTAAATATATATATATATATATATATATATATATATAGAGAGAGAGAGAGAGAGAATAATAAACTAATCGTAAACGAGCCAAATATGCTTGAAGTATGTTATAGACATTTTCCCTCCACACTCTCTATAAATATCATTTTAATTGATTCTGTAGCGTTTGATAAAATACGTCAGAAAGAAGAGATGGAAATGCAAGGTAAGCTTGATTTATTTGGTAAGCATATTAGAATTATCTAGAACTGGGAGCAAAGCGTCTGCATACGGATAAAAATAAATTGAGTAAATACACAAATATACAAAATGACATAATGCAAAGATGTGTCTTACAGTGAAACAATCATGAGAGAATTAGTAGTACTACCACGATTCATTATTGGCGGTCACAATCTTATAAATTATATATGCAGATGATGCAGTGTTCATAATAGACTTATAAAGGAAAATACAGGAACTCCTATAGAAGCTAGTGAAGGAGACCAAGTAAAAAGGATTAAACATCAATTGTAAGAACACAGAATGTATGATTGTTAGCAAAAGGAAAAGCCCAACATACGAATTACAAATTGGAGATATCAAACTCAAGAAAATATGAAAATCTTCATATCTAGGAAGTGTTTTAACAGATAAAGGAAAATGCGACACTGAAATACAAAGGCTGATTGTCATAAACGAAAGATGTCTTCCAAAAGCTAAGTAAATTATTAAGAAACAATAAAATTCCGTTAGAAACCATGAAAAGAGTACTGCACTATATGGCAGTGAATACTGGACAATCTCTTCATAGATGAAGAAGAGAGTTGAAGCAACACAAATGTGCTTCTACAGAAGGATGCCGAAAATACCATGGACTGATCATGTGAGCAACAACGAAGTTTCAGAGAAAATGGAAACAAAAAACAGAATTAGCATCAGGAGACAGTTAAGATCTCTAGGGCAGATAATGAGGAAAGAAGACTTAGAAAATTTGACACTCACAAGATATATTGAAGGCAAGAGGAACAGAGGAAAGCAGTGCATAATCCCTGCCTAATGAACTTGTGTAAATGGTTGACAGAACAGAGATTAGAAGCGATAGCAAAAAAAAAAAAAAAAAGAAAAAAAGACAAATATTACCAAGAGCTACAAAGGACAGGAAATTGTGATGAGCCATGACCATGCAGGTCCTGAAGAAGTACGGCACATAGAAGAAGAAGAAGAAGAAGAAGAAGAAAAAGATATATTTTATATGTGGTTTCTTTTTGTCGCCTAAGGATTGCAAATATTGCATGAAACTGACAGTAGCGGAGAATAAGCGTACTGAATAGTGTGTTTATATCAAATGTTGTTCTCTGTATTTTGTTTTATATTTCACATCGAGCTCTTTCGTTTTACTACGTTAAAGCTGCCTTGCGCAATTGTCATATTTAAATAAGTATGTGTGTGTGCGCATGTGTTTGTGTATGTGTATGTGTGTGTGTGCGTGCGTATGTACCTTCATCCATATTGCATTCAGTATATGGGCTTATGAAAGCTTATTCAAATGTAAAGTCCGTAAAGTTTCCGTCCTTCAGATAGAAACTAAAATTATTATGAAAAAAGGCCACATTTGTTAAAAAAGCGACGATATAACAATACATGTTCGTTCTTTTAGCTTCTCATTACAAAGATATGTCTAGCCAGACATTACATGTCTAAGTGTATGCGTGCCTATGTATTGCTGATCTGACGTAAATTTTAACAGACTAACTCTTCTTGAAAATAAAAAGTTCGCGCTGAAATTAGTATGATTACAAAAAATAAAAAAATGAAACAGCAATAAATAAAATAAAAACAAAAGATAAAAAGAATTAAAAAAAAATATAGAGAAATGTTGAATTCTTTGAGGAACCCTTTTCCACGTTTATGAGTTGAAAAGAAGGGATGAGTGGATAATAAACGCCGCAAGTGGTTGACTAACACTTAAACTGTCCCGAATTCCTTGCTCGTCGTAAGAAATAGTTACGCTCCCTTTATTGTTATATATAGTCTCTCCCTATCACTCTCTCTTTCCCTCTGTCTCTCTCTCACACAATCGTTTTAATATATATATATATATATATATATATATATATATATATTATTTTTATAGATACAAATATTTCAGTAAATGCTCTGTTTATAATAAACAGTATTAACAACATTTACCGGCTTGGATATCCGAGAAATCTTAAAGAAAATATGACCTTCGACAGGAATCGAACCTGTATCCTAAACGGAACCGCAATATAGCCTGACATGCTATACCATTTAGCGACAGAGGAAGCGTCTGGCTAACATGGTTAAATTACTGTATTTTGAACTTTTTGTCGGACTTAGTCGATTATATAATATATATATATATATATATATATATATATATATATATATATATATATTATCATATAGCAACTTTTCATTGAGGTATGTATGAAGCATTAAAAACGACAGAGAATGATGCTTTTTGTCATTTTTAGTTAAATTTTCTTGTTTATATAAATTCAGTTAGTTATATGCCATGCGTGATACACACTTAGACGATCATATATTTTTCGATACATGACTGACGAAGCAGAATTTTTACCGCAGTAGGTTGCCATTGCTTTTAGTGTTAGACCAGTTGCCAACCAAAGGTATGGAACCCAGTCTGTTCTGCTATTTACCTATAGCTGAGAGGAGAAGATGATTCATACCTTTCCCAAGTGAATGTAATGGATTCGACTGGAATTCGAACTCCTCAATCCAAGCCGCTATCCATTACTCCACCGTGCCTCCACGTAAATCACAGCGTATAGTTTGGTTCACTGAATGTAAGTCCAAAAAGAAAGTGATCGGTTAACTACCATTGGGCAATATTTACATTATTTTATTTATATTGGAAAATATGGACATTCTTTGCAGTCAACTTTAATCTGCAAAAATTTAAATGCTATGGCAATCGCTATTTACTGTTCTGCTGATTACACTTTCCTGTTCCCGATCATTATTAATGTTTCTGTTCCTAATTCTTCCGCACCCTGTAGCCACTTGTGTCTTAGTAGCTTTATGGATTTACTACCTTGCATGGGATGATACCGATTAAAAAAATACTATACTCAGTGGATGGAAACACAAGTATTCTTCTAATTAAACAAGTAAATATGACTAAAAATAAAAATATTAAAAATATTAAAAATCAGTATTAAACATCATTAATCACTGTCTAAATTAAGTTTGACTAAAAAATGACTTCGAAGATATAAACTTTAAATGGATTCGTATGATCGAGCAGAGGCTTGCGAGAGCGTGGGATTATTTATATTGCACAAGTTAAGCAAAAAAGAAGTTAATGTGATCTAGAAGGATGGCGGTCTCATATTCATAGAAAACACTAGTGGGGAAAAAAGTTAATTCCGTGTGGAAGAAATTATTCAAATTGTTTAAAGAACGAAGATTTTATATCATTGTTGAAACTAGTTTAAAAACCGTCGAATTCTTGGATGTCAAATTACATTTCAACCAGGGTAGAGTAACAAAATATAAGAAAAGAAATAGCAAATTAAATATGTCACTATTAAATTGGTTTTTTGAGACGTGTCATCGAAAAGATACCGACAAGCATTGGGCTCAGATTTCACGTAATTCATCCTCTGCATATATTAAAAAGAATGTTAAAAATGACTACCAGACTGCATTAAAGAAGAAGGCTGCAACAATATATTCAAATTTTGTGATATTTGGCTAAATGCAGTAAACAGTGAAATAAACAAAGAAGAAACTATTTGGTTTTACTCCTCCCTCATGATTAAAAATTACAAAAGTTATATAAAAAAAGTTTTTCTTAATAATTAAGTAAACATTTTCCTGCATACGGTGTATTCCATAAAATACGATAAAAATTAGCTACAGTTGTATATTCAACACAGAATCAAATAGTATTATCAAATAGCATAATATAAAATTATTAAAAATTAAACCAGTTAATAACATACATAATTGTAACTCTAGAAGACGTGAAAATTGCCCTCTCAGTGGACAATGTTTAACTGATGGTATTATATAAAGAGCAGATGTCAAATTTACATGAGTTCTCACTGTGACATAAAATGAGTTAATGGAATGTAAATTTAAACAGCTATACAACATGACATCTTTAAAGGTGAGTAAGTATCGAAACAGCACTGCCTTGTCTAAATACGTTTGGGAAGTTCAGGAATAGATTTTAACGCACATATAAGGTGGAACATAATGAAAAAAGTAAAAGTTACGCAAACAAACATTTGTGAGTTATGCCTAGAAAAGAAACTGACAATTTTGTTGTTCCTAAGCCCAAAACAAATATTAAAAAAGGAAAAAAATAAGAGATACTTTCAGGATGTGAACAAGTAAAAAAAATTCTTACTGGTTAAGATGGCAGCATATAGAACATCCGTTATAGTATTTAAATACGAAAGTTGCAAGCGCATTTTAATAAATACACCCTGGCCTGACGATCCCTGAAATTTGTCGAAGTAATTTGCTTTTTATATGTTACATATAACTTACTTTATATCGAGCACTTTTACTAAATATTTTGGAAAGAAGTTAGTTTAAGTAACCACGAAAATTCTTTTAATAAATTTGTATATGGAATATTAGTGTTTAAGCCTTTTTATTATATCCTTACTCTGTCCTAGACATTGAGTTCTACCTGGATTCTTCCTCTTGGAATTTTTTTTCTAAAAATATACATGTATGGGTATTTATATATTTTGCATATGTGTGTATATTTTCCACTAATGTTATCTATCTATCTATCTATCTATCTATCTATCTATCTATCTATCTATATATATATATATATATATATATATATATGATATTTTTAGGTTTTTGCGATATATATATTGATTCTTAACTTTAAACATACAGTTTAGATGAAGGTCACTAAAAATATTTGTACTAGCAAAAAACTAAAAAAACAAAACGAGACTGATTATAAAATCTTTGCGCACTTTTAAATTTTCAGAACTTCAGTTCTCTATAGGATAATAACTGTAAAGACCATTGAAAAGATTGATCAAATAATTTAGTGTATCTGTATAAAATCTTCAATTACAGGGCAAACTTACCCCAAAGATACCTGAGGTGAAACTGCAGCCGTATGGTGAGGTAATTATATCTTTACAAATAAATTTATTTATGTATATCTTTATATATATATATATATATATATATATATATATATATATATATGATAAAAATATAGTTTCAAGTTATGGTATATTTATGGCTTACAGTGTTCAATATCAGGAATAGAGCGTATGTAAATATAAAAGTGGACATTGAGGTCAGCACCCAGCGGCGACAGTCTGTTTCATGCATAAATACATGCTCTGAAGATTGCATTTAAGCGTGCTGTCAATGCTCGTTTTGATGAAACTTTCAGAACTTATTCACAAATGAATTAAATTATTTTTAATTTTTGCTTTTAGAAAAGCTTGGTAAAAATATTTAAAAAGAATCTGTTCCTTCCACTTATTTTAATGAATTTTCCAGAAATTAAAATTCGAGTCTTTTCCTATTTATATTAGTTAAAAGCAGGGCTTCTTGGCGAATTTAAATCATCAATCTGATTTAGTCGAACAGCAACACTATACAGATAATTTATTCCGAATTGTAAAGTAAATAATGCAATAAAACTGATATTTTTTTTCATTAGGAAAGCTTTTAATTGCTTTTATAAATAAGATTTATTATGGACGCTATTGTCTCAAGACATTTTTTCGATGAATAATGAATTTTTACAAGAATTTTTACAAGAATTGTTTTCATTCTTTTAAATTTTCATTTTTTAAAAATTTTAATTAAAAAAATTTATTAAGTTTTAAATCTTTTAAAATTCTGTATTAATTTCAGCTATTTAGATTATATTGTTAAGTGAAAAATATATTTACTAATTATAAATTGTAAAGCTTAATACCAGTCACCGAACACCAAGATTTTTAAAAGAATTTTGAATTTTTTTTTATGCATATAAAATATTCTGTAACATGCCCATTTTTGAAATTGTGATTGCCCATACACGACATTATCAGAAAAGAAGAACGATGACTATAGTAAATTTCAACTGCATCATTACACATATCAGTTTTATTGCTTCCCATCGATATCTGCTTGAATATTGTTTTCCATTATTATGTACATCTCTTTTAAAGACTGCTCATAAGTTTAGTGGTTATCTCATTAATTTAGTGTCGTTGAAACTTTTTGGAGTAGGTTGGGCAATAATCCACTTTGCAAAATGTAAATGAGCATTGTTTTGTTTGGCTATACTTTCTAGTTGAAAGCTTCTTGGTTGTGACTTGTTGCGCTCAAAATAACGTTTCATCTAATAACTTATAATAATTCTCGGAATTTATCTTGATACAATCATCAATTGTTTACAATATTAGCCCAAAATATTACTCAACCTCAGCATTCTTATCTTCTAAAATGTGTTGGTTGACTATTTCCATGAAATACCCAATCAGCCACGAGCTTCATCTAATGTATCGTTATGAAATATTATTGTTGACAAATCAGTTTTCATGAGCTTATTCGCCCAAATTAAACGTTTTGAGTTGATTGCTTACTTAAAGATAGAAATTTAGTAACTTTCATGTATTTAGCCAATTTTCGTTATACCTTTCTTAGGACCCATGGCAATCTTACATATCTGCAATTAATAAATATCAGTAAATATATTATTATATTTATTCATTTACAATATGATGTACAATATCTGATTGATATTATAGAATATCTAACCATTAAATAAGGTATTGTAAATATTATTAGTCATATATTCGGGCCATCGCTAAAGATGCTCCAGAAAATACCTAACTCCTTCTGTCATCCTCTACAAGTGTTACATCAGACCAAGAATGGCGTATTGCTACCATACCTGGGCTGGTGCTGCCCAATCTTTTTCTGTCCAGCCTCGACAGAGTTAAAAAAAAATGCTCACGCTGCCTTGAGGAGGGAGGAATTATTCTCCACCCTGTAAACCTTATCCCACAGAAAAAAATATTGTTCGCCTTTGACTACTATATTGTTATTACTATGGCAGATGTTCGGTCGAGTTACATTCCTTAGTTCCACTAGCTCTGACCTTCACAGTTAGAACTCACCATGCTATTTTCACGGTGGCAAACCATCACCACCCACTTTGTGTTCCTTTGATAATAAGCAAGTTTCAAACAGGCTGCTCCATCGCCAGAATTATTACTTTGTGGAATAAACTCCCTAGAGAATGTTTCCCTGACAATTACAATCTTGATCTCTTATGTAACTGTCTATATTTCTGAGATGAGGTATTATGTACATTATTTACATTATTCGAATTATTGTCCTCATCTTTGTCGCCATATTTATTACAACGTTTCGGTCGTTGTACGCTCCGGTCTTCTTCAGGTGGTTGGAATGTCGAACTGAACCCTTTATTTCGCTCACCGGGGTAGACTGTTTTAGTTCCACGTGCCATGTCTAATGGATGTCAGTTATCTCCTGTTAATTCCCTTCGCCAAGTTCTCCACCACCTTAACCAGGTATTGAACTCACACTCTGTCACTGAATGTGCTTTAAACTGTGCCATGTAACTTGAGAACCTAGATTTCGCCTATACGGAACGTTATATATATCAACTCCAATTAATATAGTTGACCCTGACGATCCATATCAGGTATATATATATTCGCATCAAATAGATATATATATATATTCTTATATTTTTTATCTTCTTACGTAGTTACTTTTTGCTATTTACTCGTTTTGGAGATTTTTTTTCTTTGGACTTTTGCTTGCTCTTGGATTCTGGACAATTGACAATTTTCGCCTCAATTTCATGGTCTTAGTTCTTTTTTTTTTACAAAGCCAAAATACCTAAGGTTTTTACAAACGATTATAACTATTTATATTATATTATATCATATTATATATATATATATATATTAACAATTCTAATTAGAAGTAAAAACATGACAGTGTATATAATGCTCATTTAGATATTTGAAATTGAACAGTTTCATATTCCTACACGCACATCACGTAGACACACAGGTACACACGCACGTAAACACACAGACAGACGCATGTACGCAGACGGACACATAAGCACACGCATACACAAACACACGCACTCATACACACACACACACATATATATATAAAGTCAGCCATCTGTCTAAAATTAGCAAATAGTAATAAAAAAATAAGTACGTAAATCAAAAGAAAATTCTGATATACATCGCCCTCTCAAAAGTACACGTACACTGCTAATACCAGCTGTGATAATTACCTGAGAGTTAATTTGATAGCGTCTAAAATCCACTCCACCATTTAAATTAAATATTACATTATTAAAGAGTTTATGCTATGCTGTTAGCCTTAGGCACCTCATTAAACATTAGCCTACTAGATACCTTAACTTCCTATATAACACCTTAGAAATATTTTGGGAGATACTGTTTTGTAAAAAATGGGATATTATAATTCTCAAATACAGTAAAAAAAATCTTTTCATTGCTAATATCAGCTATGGTAATTGCCTCATCTATATAATAAATTTGAACGCCAGTGTGTCACTTTTTCAACTTTACTCCTAGAAGCCCTAGCCCAACATATCATAATATTTTGGAATCAGGTCGACCCAGTGAGCAAATTAATAACATTCTGGGCCGGATCCAGACCCCGCAATCCTGAAATTTTGGTTTCCAGGTTTTCATTACTGCGATTGTTTTCCTGGATTTTTTACGTAATTTTTTGCGACGAATTTTTTGTACAATAATAACTTTTATAACTTGGAAATAAATTTGGGAATAATCGAAATTAATTGCGAAATCCAGCGAAAGTCAGCCATGAAATAAAAATAATTGTTTGTACGAAAAGTAAGGATTATGTACATCAAATTGTCTTTAAATTAAGAAATTAAATTATCGTTGAACTTTTTAAAAGGTAAGCTTAAATATTAATGCAATACTTAAATGCAGTGATCAATTTTGAGCTCTTCTGTAGTTTATTGTTCCTTATCGTATCTATTCCTCCATACCTATTGTGATGAAAGCCTCCACCCCCCAATCAAGAGCCCTCCACAGGAACTAGCTTAAATACCGAGCGAATGTGTGGCTTTTAAGCTACTAGTTAATAAATCACTTTCATAAAAAGTAAACGCTTGAACCTTCGAGTAACGCGAGTAATTATGTAAATATTCTATTCGATTGAAGATTAAATTAAATATTTTAACATAAGCATCTACGAACGGTTATTGAATTATTTTTTAACTGTTTCTTGCTCCTATCACTATTAATATCTTATCATAATTAAACTTTACGAAAACATTTATTCTTCACAATAAAACTTAAAAAAAGAAATTTAAAATTGTCGCCGTTCTTAGAATAAACTACTTTTAACATTTTTTTTATTATTGCCGTATACATTTTTATAACTCCTGTATACACTATACGAAAATATTTGAGCTAATTCTCATAGTACAGTGTAGTAAGAAAGTCTTGTCACCCCTATATGATATAATTTTCTATTTCAGATGGCTGACACGAGCTCCTACAGTTTGGAAGAGAGGTTGCTTGCAAGTGTGTGGACACATCATAGTGTACATTCTGGCAAGAGCATGGAGGATGTGCTACATGACTTCACTGCAAGATTCAACAAACCAGCTCCTTTGAAGAGGACGATATCGGTAGGGGCTGACAAGACTTTCGGACCACCCTGTATATTGTTATATTAGCGTTGAAAAAACTTTCTCTTTTGGTTTAATTTTCCTTTATAGACAAAAAAGTTATTTATTTATTTACTTATTTAAAAAAAAAGACACATTTTTTTCTGTCTTTGCAGATGTCTGCGTTTTCACAAGCTGACTTTTTTTTTTTTAACTTGAAATTGATCTCCCAACTTGTCTGCATGAGAAAGCCAAAATAAAAACCTATTACCATATAACTTCCTTGGTCCTCTTCCCACTATCCAATCGAAACTGGAGTGTTGTACCTGTTCCTTTTCTTCCTGTTCGATAAATTATGGTAAATAACATTTAAAGGGATGAGATTTCAACATATAAATTATCCTATATTCAAAATTTAAAAAAAAATCATAAAACGCGTAGGCTTATGAAAAACATACAGACATTTATAAATTGGATCTCTCTCGCTTTCTTTCTGCCTCTGTCTCTCTCTCTCTCTGTCTCTCTCTCTCTCTCTGTCTCTTTCTACACATACACACACACACACACATACATACACATATATAGATATATATATTCAGTAGCTCGGTACTCGCCAATAGTTGTGCAAGCACGATGTCACAAGTCATTGTAACCGGCGTTGTTGAAACTGTCGATCACGCCAGATGATGAGCTTTCTCCTGGAAACTGTAACTAAGGTTCGCTTAGTTGCAGTATAAACCACAGGCGGGATCGGCTCTCTGGGTGTTGAACTAATGTGCTTGAGTAGGCGTCTCAACTAGGATTGCCTGCCTATCTATCTATCTATCTATCTATCTATCTAGTTAATAAATACCATCTGACGAATTAAGACAAGAAGCTGAATCATTTATATATGAAGAATGATATTAATACTGCATATTTTGCTATCAATCTTAATTTTAGCTACACTATCCAGCAACAGGATTATCTGCTTCCTTAAATATTGTACAATAGTGCTATGTATAATCATTTATAAAAATCGACAAAAGTGTTAACCGCCTTGATTTATTTCAAAGGTTCTTCAATAAAAAGCCATAAAGGACAGTTTGGCTTTGTTAAATGAACGAGATCCACAAAGTTAATTTCTCTTAGAATTTCAGAGATGATGGCATATGAATTGTGTGACTGTCGCATTCATAGTAAATATACTTATTGGAATGATGAACAGTTCGGATGTTATGCAATAGGTTAAACACAGATAAAACTTTAGCAGGGAGATTTCAAACTTGGCCAAATCGATCCACGTTCTGAAAGCCGTTCAACAAATCGAAAACACAAAACTGTTAAACGTTTGCTGGTTGTAATGAAACGTAATCGACCATTGACAATGCGAGAATAAGAGGATCTGCGGATCCAACGCACTGTTCAACCATTAAAAAAAATCCTGACTGTTCTACGTTTTGTGAAGTTTCTTTTTTTTTTAATAAAATAATCGCAGCAACCAGGTCAGTCAACCCTACAACAGTCCAAATTTGGTTCACTGCACATCGTGGCTTTTGAATAAAATAATTTTGCCGCAAGTGAGGAGATAATGACACTAAGACTCAAGAGGTTACTGAGAGTGAAAGAAAATGAGAATACTTTGGTGAGAGTTTGGACAATAAAAGATAAGGCTTCAAGAAGACAGAGGATGGTGATTGACGTTGCATTTAAATTTTAAAGATCGAAGTTGGCAAGAAAGCAAGATACCGAAGAGAGTTCCATAGGGAAAAAAATATTAGAATAGAACTTCTGGTTACATCCAGATATTTCAAGAGTAAAACGATGGAACCTAGTTGCCAATGTAGTAGAACGCTCAAATTCATTCAGTCAAGGTATAAAAGAGGCGAACTTATTCATGAAGAACAACGTAGGTCCTTGGATATAGACTGGGGATGGGTCAAAAGGTTAATTCATTATTAATGTGAAGATTATTTCAAAAGATGGACGCTCAAAACTGCATAAGATATTGATAGTTGGATGCTTTTTTTAAGAAAGATTAGTCAAATAAACATATAAAAAAGACCAAAAATTGGGAAGAAGGCCAATTATGCTCGATTTGCTTGCAGTGTTGAACGTCTTTAAGATATCTAAATATATATATATATATTTATATATATATTTATATATATTTGCTGCTTTTATATATATATTATATTTATATATTATCTTTTAAAAAAAGAAAAAAGATTGAGGAAAATTTAAATTTTTGTACACGACGACAAAATAAACTGATGGCAATCCAGATAGTTTTTAAAAGGGGATTTGATACTCGGATAGTTATGATACTTCTCAACAGTCCCATTCTACAGAAATTTTAGGCTAAATGAAATATAATATATATATTCGAAAATCATTCAAGTTAAAATCATTTATTTAAATATGAAATTTTAATATATAATATATATATATATATATATATATATATAAAATATATATATATATAAAAATGTGTGTTGTGTGTATATTGTGTGATATTTGATATATATATATATATATATACACACACAATACACACACACACACACACACACACACACACACACCACACAGTTCTGGAAATAAATTCATTTTATTTCCATGGAAACAACGGCTGATATATTGAGTGTAATAGCATTGTCGAATAGAGCAAGTTTTCAGCTACATTAACTATTTTTCACATTGCAACCGAAGTTGGCCATGCAATTTGGTCACGGATAAACAACAATTAGCATTCGTCAAAACCTGTGCCAGCGGCAACGACCCACACAACAATGATGACAACGTCGCAGCCAGGAAAACTTTGTTCGCATAGTCCATCTTTAATCAGCCAGAACAAATTAAAACCAGATGGCAACAAATCACGTTAATGTGGTGTCTGAGTTAAGCTAAAATTTGCAACTTGATCCATTGCTTTTTATTTTATGTGTGACCCGTTGTTACCGTGTTATCGGCAAGAATTTGTCTTTTTCTCTGACCTGAATCGAAAAATCCACTGGTAAGAATTTTATCCTGGCTTCAGGAAATCCAGAAGAACCACACCTTTTCAATCCGAAAAGACAATGCACATCACTTTTCCCACTGATGACTGCATCTTGAACTATTTATTTGATGCGAATTCGCATGTTGGTATTCTATGGATTGCCATTTTAATTTCAGCTCGTGGTAGTGACATCTTGTCACCAGTAATGATGCGGCCCACAAAACTGTCACCAGCAACCTTGTAGAGCAGCAGAACCTGACAAATTTGTATCCGTTAATTTTTCTTTTCCACTTTCAGTATCTGTAAAATCCACCTGACACAGACTTTGCGATATCCTAAATTTGTCAGCATTGTTTCCAACACATTAAAGACAATATTCAGTTCTGTACGCAGTTCTCGGTCGTAATCCGCTGGTTCGTGCATATGAGCTGACCGATGTGTTCTTTGTTTTATGGGTTGACAGATATGCATGGAGTTCGAATTCCAGTCGGTTTCGTTATATTCAACTTGCGCACAAATACCCTCGGGAAAGGTATGAATCTGTCTCATCCTTCCTGTTATATAAAAAGGCTTTGATTTTAAAACACAAATTATTAATGCAATATTTACTCGCTAAAAACAAGAATTATTCTTGCAACCCCAAATATGTTTCGCCTTTAAATAACCCGAAAACATTGATTATCTGTAAAAAACAAATCAAAGATCAAACAATCAATGTCAGATGTGTAGGGCCGTTCGGAATGTGGTTTATCGCTGTCGTCACTGTTGAACCGTATTAACCATTGCCTCATTTTCCTTTCCATAATCATTCTGCAAGCGTCGATGTTTGTTAATGAGTGTAATTTTTTTAGTATGAATGTGTTTAATGAAACTCTTCTACTCCGTATACACTTTCGTGTCAGACACCATTCTGCCAAAATGCCGCTCTGCAGCAGTTTTCAACAAGCTAACAAAATAAATTAACAGAATTAAGGTGCAACGTATACTGTAATATCAACAATATCTGCCTCTGACGTTGTGAGTTTACATAATACTTAAAATAGGAATCACTATTTTTGAAGTTACACTCGTATCTAATGCCTGACTATTTTAAACGTATTTTTTTTTAGTTGTGATCACGTCTACTTCAACATATTTTTAACGACTGACCGAAAATTAAAAGAAACTTTCAACACTGTTATAAAAAATCATGTAAAAATGTTCGTCTTAGAAACAGGATTCGATCATAAGTATTGGGTTGAGTCATACGTAATTTCCGTTTTTAGGAACCAATTGTAATAACGAATTTATCCTCCTAACTAACTTAAGTATATCATAAAAGCGATGAAAAATGGGTTGCTTACAACAATGTTCAATGTCTTTTTGCACTAGATTGATAAGGATAAATCACAACTCACCCCAAATCTGAGCTGTATGGAAGAAAGTTAATGCTGTGTATGTGGTGGAATACTCGGAGCATTGGTATTCTTAAAATTCACTGAAACCCTAAATGCACATTTATATGTCAAATAGCTGCAACATCTCTATCCTGACTTAGCACCTTTTTGATCGCTGCAAAACGCTTTGATTGAAAAAACTTTCTCTAGTGAAAACCAGATTCAAGTGTTCATTTAAAACGTTTTCTCATCAAAATCTGTGGAATTTTACTTAAAAATTATCAAAGAGCTGTCTGATAAGTGGTAACGCTTCATTGCAAATAATATATATACCGTGTGTAACATCAAAATTGTCCAAATCGTGTAACAGCATACTTGTCCATACTTGTCCATCCCACAAAAATGTTTAATATCTAAAAAAACACTAAACTAATTGAGTTTCTTTTTTTTTCCAGTTACTCAGATAAGGCGTTTAGCCATCTTGACATCATTTGTTGTAAGAATCACTGAAAAACCCTTTGAATTATTCAGCTAGACAGAAAACAGGTTAAAATCGTTTTCTGTCAGCCCCACTGTCTTCCTAGGTGAAAGGAAAAAATCATTCAGGCCTTTAGTAATGGTACCAACATTCATACTCTGGCTTCAACCTTCAAAGTCCATTCAAGAACCATTAAGAGAACAGCGAATAAGTTTAAAAAAGAGGGAACACTTGAGATGAAAACTGGATCAGGAGGTCACAACAGGTAGAGGGATTATCATTTCAACTTAGAGCTAAAGGAGCCCATTGGAAAAGATCCAACTCAATCCATAAGACATTTGACACGAGAGAGAGGAGTTTCAGCTATGACAGTCCAAAGAGCAGTGAAAAAAAAAGACTTGAAAATGAAATCGTACGTGAAACCTGTGAGGCACCTTGTTACTCCAGGACAGAAAGTTAGAAGGTTAGAGAGGGCGAAGATCATCTTGAATAAGTTGAAAAAAAATGATCCTGGAATATATATATATATATATATATATATATATATATATATATATATATATATATTTGATTTCTTCTTCGATCCTTAGCTTATGATTAATTAATGATGAACATGTCATTTTCGTTTATGATCGATTTCATCACGATTCTTCTGTTAAGATTGTAGAATATTTATACATTTTTATTGCTCAAAGTAGAGTCCAATAATGTTATAAAAACCTCGAAGAATTCTAGTAAGATATCTTTAATCATTTCTAAGATATAACATTTCAAAGCTTAATCTAACAATTTGACAATTTTGCTGTTACACGATTTGGACAATTATGCTGTTACATATATATATATATAATATATATATGATTATATATTTTTTTTTTTTAACATAAATTTTTAAAAAAAAAAAAAGAAATAAATTTAGAATCAATATGAAATAGTTTAATTATTTTTTTTTTTGAAACAAGATGAGATAAATTTTAACTGATATTTAAATATTTCTTAATTTTGAATCATCTTTGAAGAAAATTTTTAATTTGAAAAAACCATGAGTAATAATTTTTGTCTGAAAAAAAAATCACAACTTTAGATGATGGAAATAAATGTTTAATGCAAGAATATATTCATCGTATGAATATCAAAATTGACTTAATTACGTTATATTTATACACATTTTATGAGTCAATTTCTAATGTTTTTACAACTTTAACAATGTCAGAAAAAAATGTTAGAAAAAAATGTTGATTTTAATCACATAAAATATTTTTTATTTATTTAAGTTATTCACAGATGATATTTAAAAAAAAGTGTTATACCTTTTCAAGGTAAATAGTATTAAAGACATTCAAAATTAAGGACTTTTATATATCAACAAATAAACCTTAATTAGTTTAAAAGTATTTATAATTTTCATTAAAAATATTAGATTAATTGAGTTAATTAAAAATGTATTTATATAATTTTTAGAAAGTATTATAAATATAAAAAGATTTTCCTGATTTTCAATATACTATTAGTGAATAAATGGGAAATCTTTTTCAAATATTCTTTTATATATATCTGGGATAAATAGATAGACAAAATGGAAGATCATTGGATTTTGTATTCAATTTTTAGGACTTCATCAGACTAAATGAAAGATAATTTATTGCGACTAGAAATGCGCATTTTAAAGGAATGATTGAATTTTAAATTTATTTTTTTATTTTTATATAGTTGAATAGATTTAGATACTTTTCCTTTTTCTTTCTGTATTTTTTGTTAGTAGATATCCCATATCAACGATTATAGTAAAAATTTGACAGGAATGGGAAAATGTTACACTATAAAGGATTTTAAAAAATTTGATAGATAATGTTATTTATGAAAGGAATTGTTAATGTAATCCAAAAAAAAAATGGATATTTTTTAAAATAAAAACATAATTTGAATATTATAAAACCAAAAAAGCCTTTAAACAATGCAATATTATTTTTCTTTTTTTTATTTTTTTAAAATATGATAAATATAAAATTTTTCTGAATTATATTTTAGAACAAAAATAATGGAAAAAAATTTTTTATCATTAAAATGTTAAGAGAAAATGTTCCGACATTCAGAAAATTATTTTTTTTGTATACTTAAATTTGAAATATTTTATTTCAGGGAATCAATTAATTAATAAATATGTTCAGAAATGTTTTGGGGGAATCCGATAATATACATTTCCGTAGTTTGGATGCGTGGATATTAAATTTTCGAAAATTTTGAAAATGTTTTTATATTATTTTTTTTTGAAATCAAAGAAAAAACGTTAATTTTTGGTTCTATATTATGCCATTTTTATGGAAATAACTTATTATATTTCAAAAATAAATAATAAAATCATAATTTTTTTAATTATAAATATTTTTAAAAAAAAATTTTTTTATAAACCAAAAAAGGTACTGTATTCCTTTATATAGATAACAGTTCATTTCTATCGTAAAACTGTTAAAAAATCAAAATTCAAAATTTTAAATGTATCTAAAAAATTAAAATTTAAAATCTGCCGTACAAAAAAATGTTTTTTTCCTACTATAAAATAAAATATTAGATGTCTTTTATGAATTAAGTTATTAAAGTTTGAAAATCTATCTATTTGATATTATCTATATAATATATATCTATATGGAATATATATAAATATCTATCACGATATATTTGAAACCAATTTTTAAAAAGGATTTTCATTAAAAAAAACAAAAAAAATTACTTCCAACATAGATTTTAAATTTTTATTTTTTTTTTTCTGAGGTTTTTTATTTCATTTTTATGTATAATAATATATATATATATATTATATATATATATGTTATATATCCATAAAAAACAAACTCAATAACATTATATACGAACACAGCCACAATCTAAACATGTTTTAAAAAAAAAATATTTCTTATATTCATATACATACATGAAATTCACGTTATTGATAAAAATAATTTAAGGAAGGCTAAAAGAATAAAGAAAGCCATTTTGGCAAAAATGAAATTTTTCAGTTTAAAAGAACTTTGTGTCCAGAAAAAAAACAAATGTAAATTGTCTAAAAAAAACCGTTTAAAAAGCATTAATCATTTTTTTCATTTTTTTTTTTTTAAAAACTTTATAAATATATATATATATATATATATATATATATATATATATATATATATATATATATATATATATATATAAATATAAAAAAATGTAAGATATATAATAAAAATTTTTTATAGATTTTTTATTTTACAATTTAATTTTAAAAATGTAAATTTTTTCAAAATTAATATTTAAAAAAAATCTTACAGTTTTAACCACCATTTTGAAAAATGGAATTAAAATTTGATGTTTTTTTTTTTTGTTTTTTTTTGAAAATTATAGTTAATATGATTTGTATATAAAAAAAATCAAATTTTAAATTAAAATAAATATACACATACACACACACACACACACAAACACACATACAACACAAAATATATATATATATATATATATATATAAAAATATATATAAAGGGGTTAAACATTAAATGATCTAATTCACTTCCTGAAATTGAGCAAATGACTAAAGACATTTTTTTTTTTTTAATCTGATCGGATATTTTTATTTTATTTCTCTCGCTAAATTTATATCTTTCAATAAACACAAAATTTATATCTTTATCTAAACTATCTAGTAAGATATGTAATCGAATTATATAAATTAATAAAAGATTTACGTTACGTTTCGTTTATGAAAGACCTTTTTTCAGGAAAAGAGTTTTTTTCATTTTTTTCATTCAATTAAAAGTAGAACTTTTTAAATTTTTTTTTTTAAAACAGCCAAAAAAAAAAATATATATATTCAAAAATATTAAACATCAAACGTGGAAAATGGATTAGGTTACCATGTAGATAAATCAACAAGGTGGCCTAGTTTAAGTATTGCTTTATAAAAAGTTTTTTTCATTTTTTATATTTTTTTTTCTGAAGAAAAGAAATTTTTTTCAACCTACATTTTTCTAGGCGTTGAAAGCGCTTGAAGGAAAAATGAAAACTATTTTTTTTTGATATATTTTTGTCAAAAAAAAAACCAACGTAAACACACACAACGTTTTATAAACAATTAAACACAAACACACACACACACACACATTTTGGTTCATACACACACACACACATAAATATATATATATATACAAGAAATTTTTCAAGAGTTTTGAAGATGATTTAAAACAAATTCATAATGTTTTCATTATAACGGCAAACATAAATAAGATAGGAACCAATTTTGGCAAAATTATATCTTTCTATTACATTTATCTCTCAGTCTTATGTAAATATATTTATCTATTTATCTATCTATCTAAATTATCTAATATTCATTTATCTAATTCAGTGATTGAAAGATTATGTCCTGGCCTCTTTCTTTTTCTCCTTCAGTCTTATAATATACCTATGCGTGTATGAAATAATATCTTTCTTTCTTTCTTTCTTTCTTTCTTTCTTTCTTTCAGGTCAAAATCTATCAGCACCCCCACACAATGGTATCTAACTATTTTATATTTATTTTTTTATTAACAAATTTTAATATTTGGGTAATACCAATGGGACATACAAATAAATGCAATCAGGTAAAACTGATCTTCCAGAAAATAAATAATTAAAATAAAATAATTTAAAAAGTAAATAAAAAGACCAAATAAAGATACACATTTCCATAATATTTTTATAATTTTTCACATAAACTTCATAACAAAGCAATTAATGTTATTTTTCTTTGAAGAAAATTCACCATTGAAAAATAAAGAAATAAATATTTAAACAAATTAAAAAATTAAAAATCAAAAGCAAATTCATGGCAAAACCAAATAAAATATAATCTGCATGATTTTCTTTTGAAACAAACAATCTGAAAAGTGAAAATTTTCGGACAAAATTAATGATAAAAAACTGCAAAAAGAAACTAAAATATGCTAAGTGAAGAGGTTAATGCCGGTTATACATGTATATAAGACAATTTCTAAGAAAAAATTTAAAGACAGAATATTAGAGAACAACTGAAATTTTAATAACTGTAATAGAGTTCACTATTTACATTGTTCGGACTATTGTCCTCATCTTTGTCGTCATATTTATCACCCTTCAGTTTCTGTCTATATTTCTGAGATGAGGTATTATGTACACTATTTACATTATTCGGATGATTGTCCTCATCTTTATCGCCATATTTATCACTCTTCAATATCGGTCTATATTTTTTTGAGATGAGGTATTATGTACACTATTTACATTATTCGTACGATTGTCATCATTCTATTGTCATCGCCTATGTCCTGAAGAGACGCCAAACATAAAAGAAGCTTGCGGGCTTTATTGCTGGATTTTCTTCACTCCTTCTTAACTTTTTCTTTGACCTAGTGTAAAGCGTCAACATCTTATCTATCCAAGTTACAGGTTTTATCCATTTTATTTGTTGCTGATGTTGAAAGTTCTCATGTGATGTGGTTTCTTTTATCTTGTACAGTTCTTTGTTTATGATTCTGTAGCGCCAGTCCACAATGTTCGAAGAAGGATGGTCTTTGCTATGATCTATTAAAAGAATCACACGTCTATTCTCAAAATGACGATCGGTATTTAATACCTAGATGTTATAGAAGGAATTTCAAGAATAAACATTTACGTTAATAGAAGGAAGGATACCAAATATGAATACGCATACTTATACAGAGTGTATTTATTTTCACAAAATACATTTTTAGGTAATTAATGTTCAACGACAACCAATAGGTATTATATATTATTATGTAACTCAATGTAATTACTGTGTCGTGTTAGACAATATTTCTCGCTCAAATTAGTTTTACACATTTATAAGTCTACCAAATCGTCCATCTATTGAATATCGTTGTCACATCTAGTCATCGTATTTAGAGATTCTTTATAAATTCTAAGGAAGAATCTGCAATATTATCTGTTCTGACATGGCATCTCAGCTTCAATCATTTTCCTACTGTCTTAACCTGACTTCTCTGTGTTTTTTGGATAAATATTTTCATGGTAATTGTTCTGATGAGTTTTTGCTATGGTACCTCTATTTTACGAATTTAAGGGCAATATTAGGTTGGCAGTTGAAATGGCTAGATATAAACGTAAATTCTATGTTAACAGTTTTTTTTTTGTCTCACATGTCTCGCTAGTGGAACTTCTCTTCCGGCTTCTTGCTTCCCAGTCAACTCTGATCTTCAAATATTTCAATGCAATGTTTTAATTCTGTCTTAATTCCTTTTCTTTTATTGTTTTCTCTTTTTAATAATATTTTCTTTTTCTCATATTCCTTTACAAACAATAACTTGATGCGTCTTAATGGCTTTATTGCCTTACTTGAAAGGAAATGATTAAAAAAAGTACCGAAGAAGACTAATTCTGAATTTCATTTGAAGGTGTTGGAATCAATTTACATTAAGTCCTACCAGCCACCTGTCTGTAAGTACCAGTGGTTGTTAGGTTTAAATGCAATTAGTCTCTAATTGTTATATATTCTATATAACATTTGGTCTTCGGTGTTCATTTTAGTCTCTGTTCACATTGCTAGTCTTCGATTGAGATTTTATGAGAGAGGACCGATAAACCAGTTTAACTAACTTTTTCTGAATCGTGTATCGATATTACCACTTTGGATTCTGTTATTCTTTTTTATTACCTGCTTTTTGTTACGTTTTCTTCTTGTTTTGACATAGCCATTTTTATTGCTTTAATATCTTATTATTAAGATGATTCTTTTAAAAGAACTGAATTTTTTAATCTTTATTTCAACATGGAACGAATAAGTTTTTGTCTACTTTATTTACATTTTTAATTTTCCGTTTTGCATTGTATTTCTTTTAATGAATACATCACCCTTTTCTTCTGAAAGCGTTAGTTACTTTGAAAGGAGATGGTCACCAGCAGATAATCACTATTGTCACGAGAGAGAAATTACTCGGCATAGTACATCAGAATTCAATAGGTCATGGAAAAGGTCCATACATCGATGTCCTGATAAGTGTTCAGTAAATGTCAAAGAAAGTAAATTTTCAACTCAATCTCTGTAAAGTAGATTCACTGGAAATTGAGAAATCTCTTAGATACACCGCTCAATTTTCAACGTTCTGTTTGCTGACGGTAGTTCAAAAGATGATCTAATTAAAAAAAAAATCTTAGCGATAATTTAGGTGATTGCCTTCCAAGTCAAGTTGAATTCACTTCTAAAATTAACTATTTTCAAATTCTAATGTTTCCACTGATGTATCGCTCGTATCAAACCTCCATTTTTCCGTCTTTCATAGCATAGTGTATCGAAAATTCGTTGGAGATTTGACGAAAATTAAGTATAATAATAAAAACTTGTAGTACTCGTGAAAATTTCACAGTTTTGCTATTTGAATTTTCAGATGAAACATAATTCTTGATTTAATGATTGAATAAACTCCTTGCGAGTTACACAACTATAAAATACCCGTGGAATTTCCCTTATTGCATTATTAATAAGTTTAGGCGAACAACTTTAATAAATTATTGAGGCAACAATCAGAAATATGAATGTAAGAGGATCAAAAAGAAAAGATTCAAAATTAAAGTTTTCCATTTCACTAAAGTAGACGTGAAACACATGAGAGTTTTATTGCCTCTGATCTCATTTCTTTCTTTCTTTCTTTCTTTCTTTTTTCTTTTTCTTTCTTTCTTTCTTTCTTTTCTTTCTTTTTTCTTTTTTATTTTCTTTTTTCGACAGAAATTTAAAAAAAATTTTAGAGAATTTCTTTCTTTCTTTCTTTCTTTTTTCTTTCTTTTTTTCTTTCTTTCTTTTTTCTTTCTTTCTTTCTTTGATTGCTTTCTTTTTTTTCTTTCTTTCTTTCTTTCTTTTTCTTTCTTTCTTTCTTTTAGAAACATTTCTTTCTTTCTTTCTTTTTTTCTAAAATTTTCTTTCTTTTTTTTTTTCTTTTTCTTTCTTTCTTTCTTTTTTTTTTTTCTTTCTTTATTTCTTTCTTATAAGGTTTTTATTTCTTTCTTTCTTTTCTTTTTTTTCTTTCTTTCTTTCTTTCTTTCTTTTTTTTTCTTTCTTTCTTTCTTTCTTTTTTCTTTCTTTTTTTTTCTTAATTTATTTTTTCTGACAGAAAAACCAAACAGCATCTCTGATATATCCTTTCCGTCTTTGAATACCTCGAGGTGGTGTAATGGTAAATGTTCAGAACTAGAACAATTACGACCGAGTAGTGAGTCCAATCCTCACTGGGTGCTCCATACTTTCCGCCTTGTGCCACATCTGAGCTACGCTTGGAAAATCACTATATCCTTTCCGTCTTTCCTCGTGAACAAAACAGAATAGACCATTATCTATGAAGAGATTGGCTGTAAATAACGTATAAGTTAACTAAAGAACAAGCAGAAATATATGTTGATTTGTCATAAAGATGATTTGTCAATGGTAAATATGTTTATACAAATTGGTTAAGGCCAGAAAGAAAAGCAGAATAAAAAATAAACTTACCCACCATATCGGCCATCAATACAAGAATTTAAAACTTCATTTGAATATATGATAATATGTTCCGCTTTTATTTTGATGATGATAATACAAAATTAAATAATTGTACGTAAAAACAATTCCTTTAATAAATTATTTTAATCTAAATATATCACCCAAAGAGCGGCTTACCTACTTATATATCTTATATGTTATGAGAAAATAGCTATCATTCTTGTTTTTATGCCACCGATCTTAATGTTTTATTTTATCACTATATATATATATATATATATATATATATATATATGAAGCAATTTGAAAAATTTAACTTGAGTTATTTTGGCAGTAATCCGGTATTATCAGATAAACAATTTTATATGCAAAAAAGAAAAAAAAATATTGCGCACTAAATACATTTGTATGCAAATGAAACTTTCTTGGTCACAATTTTGACTGGAAAAGCATCGGTTTAATAAAAAGATAATTACCTAGCCTTATGCAACATTCCGTTCGAGCCGGGGAGTTTTTGAATAAATACCTATTCAAAAGAATATGTATTAAAAGTGTTATGATTTATGAATTCTATTCGATTAATATACGATTAGACTATTTCAATATATCTCCATTTCCTACAAAATTGGTACCGAAACAGTGTAGGATAATTACTCTGCACACCTTAAAAACATAGTGAAATTAGTTAATATCTAATTTCTATAAAGATGTATATACATTTAAAAACTGAGTGTTTAAACCAGACATGAGCAACCTTTTCCGACCAGTGGGCCGCATCAAATATAGCTCATCATAAGGCGGGTCGCATAACTAAAAAGATTCAAAGTAATTTTATTTGAAGGTACTTCAGCTATTTTCACTACAGTTGACATTACGCGTAAGCATCTGTCATAGAAATGGGTAAAAGTTGATTGATTTTAGAGAACAGATTTTTAATAATGAAAAACTCAAGTGACGTTATAATGTTATCACAGATGACAGTGAATGACACACACGGTTGCATGTGATTTGTTTCTTATTTATTCATTCGAAAACAAAAAAAAATATTTTTTTAAATAAAAATTATATTTTTCTCGTGAGAAAAAATTGCACGTTTTGTTCCTAAAGCAAATGATATTTACACGCATGATATTCCTTAGTGAAAATCGCCAATAGTTTAAAGTGATGAAAACGTTACTTTACACGAAACGTTACAAAAATTAAGAAACACTGTACTTAATCGTTGTTTATATATGTAGTTATATATGTAGTTATGTATGAGAAAATGTGAGTGAACAAGTGAGGACGTAACGAAACAAATCAAATTTTAATAAACGTTATTTCTTTAGAAAGCCAGACTGACCGCAGTTTGCCCATAAGTGGTTTAAACGCTTAACGTAACAAAAATCACGCTTCGTTTCGGTAATCTAGATTTTGATTTGTCAAAATTGTTTTTCTGATGAGGCCAAGTTATTTTTCTAAATTGTCATATAATTTCTATTTTGTCGAATTTCATATTAATGGATATCCATGAATATCTATCTATTTTTCAAATTTATATGCCTATCTTTGTAAGAGTATCATAAGAGGATGAAATATATTAATATAATATATTAAAATATCAATATTTGTCAGTAATGTTGAACTATTTAACACAAACACCATGAAGAACGGCAAGTAAAAAGAAAAGAAAAAGTCTACTTTCAAATTGTCCCAATTTGTTTTCGGTGACACACACATACATACATACATACATACATATACACATATGCATCGATAGACGGACAGATATAAACAAAGAGACATATAAACTTATTTATAGATAGAGATAGATAGACAAGCAGATAAACAGATAGATATGAAACAGACAGAGGCAGATATGAATAAATTGAGATAAATTATTATTGTGGTAGGATCCACCTAATTTGCATAGTGGAGTACCGACCATATAAATATGGTTGGTACCGGGAAGAGAGGGAGGAATCAAGAGATTCAACCAGAGACTCTGCCCGACTGCGACTCAGTCAACACATTCTCCAGGAACGGTCTTACCAGGAATATACAAAAGACTATATGTAAATATTGTGTACACTTTCTTGTTTCAATACATTTTGTTCTAAGTACATTTTGTGTTGCATTATTATTCCATGCATTAGTCAAGTTTCAACAATTATATTGAATTTTACAGATAACGGTCTGGCAAAATGATGTCTGACATAAAAATGCGCACTAAGCAGGAGTGAGACACCGAATTCGTCTATGCGGAAAAAAATTGCACTTATTGACGTTAATCAACGCTTGTTGACTGTTTACGGAAACCTAACAGTGGATGTGAACGCGGTGGTAATGCGCAGAGGAGGGTGAGTGTGGCAAGTCACATTCCAAACGGCGTAGCTACCAACCCAAGGAATGAAGAGCACTTCGAAAATGTATAACCAATAGTACTGACTATGTGAAAAAAATAAACTCTGCGCGTCGACTAACGAGCTGGAAGCAATTATACACAGATAATAAAATGTTTTGCTATTTTAGAGAACTAAAAATGAAGATAACCAGATTTCTTAATATATTTATTTACCTACTTTCCTCAGACACCCAGACATTGTTGGGTGGCAGGTGAGCAGCCAGGAATGGTCGAAGTTTATTTTATGATAATGCTTTTGATAATTGCATTGGTTAGATAATTGTTTTCCTTTTGTACTACTTATCGAAATTAATCTCTCTGCTCTCTCTCTCTCTCTCTCTCTCTATATATATATATATATATATATAGATGTGTGCGTGTATGTGTGTGTGTATGAGTGCGTGCGTGTGTGCATATATATATATATATATATATATATATATATATATATAGGGTTGTGTGTATGTGCAATGACACTACGAAAAACATACCCATTGTTAATGCTCTCTGTATGGTTTAAGTAAACATCAAAATAATGACAAAAATCAACATCTATTTAAACCTTAGGCATAGGGATTTTCCAACACGTATATATATCTTTAGGCACATAATAAAAAAGGACTCTTAGTGCGAAAGTGAAACAAGAAAAAGTTGTTTATTTACAATCATTTATTCGAAAAGAAGAAGCGCATAAAGCCTTATAAAAGATATTATTTTGAGCGCCTAAAACATTAAACTAACTAGAGAAAAATGTTCATAAGAAAATGTGGATTTACATTAGTTGCTACAGATTTAAAAATGACCTTGGTGGAGAGTTCACAAGGTGATGTTAATTTTCTGAACCGTTCGAGATTGATAGGTTAACTCAGAAGCGGGAGTTCCTGTTGTTGAATGAATTGCCGAGGAAATGTCATTTGTGTCAAACTTGCAGAAGTTGGTACAGTCTTGTGGAATAATGATTGCATAGAACAAGTCGTCTAGTATCAACGAGAAAAATTTGGGGATTTAGTTTCACATGTCCAAAAATTGTCTGTTTCTTGTTTACATATCTTACTCGGATTTGTTGACTGGTATCTCGTAGTCCAATGTCCATTTGTCATCATTGGTGAAATGTTAATTGATCTATTCGTTCCATATATCTTGACTATATGTGTTGTGAATGAATAATAATTAAACCAGATGTCCACTTCTCTTATATTTGTGCCTGTAGATTCCCAAACGACCTTTCGAAATTGTCGTAGTTTTCAAGATCCGCTTTTCCGAAATAATCAAGAGAATGAACTCTCTTCTCAGTCCTTTTCTTTTCACGAATATTCTGTTTTATTACTCTAAACCAGACACAACCTCACCACAAGCAGGCTCGGAAACAAAACTTATTAAAAAGGTCCAATCCGAACACATCATTGGTTGGAAATATCTTCGCTCCATGTAGTGAAAATGGGCAAAATGTATTTTTTTTATTGTTCACGTAAATTTTTATATGGGCGCCTCGGTATGGATTAATGGTTAGCAAGCTAGACATGAAATGGATAATTCATAAATGTCTATTTTACAATATATTTGTTATTGTCATTATTCATGCGTGTCAATATTCATTCTTGAGACACCCTGTCATGTACAGAAACTACGTAAAAGCAATTAGTAGCATAAGAGTAAAATAGGATAAATTTCATTTGTTCCTTGTAAATTGCCAGCAAATAAATGCGATGAAAAAAGAGAAGAAAAGTAATTTTATAAAACAATTTTTCACTAAAATTATTTAATTTTAGGGAAAAATTGTTTATAAAATTACTTTTTTAAAAGTACACAAATATTTTTTGACATTAATAATTCGCAAAATAGGCTTTCTAATGCGCTGGGTGTGCAGGTTTCATCAGTGATATTTTATAAATTCGGAAACATCGGGGATTTCAGGTTATTCAACATCAGACCCGCTTCTCCGATATACTAAATCAGGACTGGTCCGACCCGGATCCACCTCCCAATAATAATAATCATAATAATAATACAAAAGATATCTCCGAGTAACAGAATAGCTATAAAACAACTCTTTTTCCATTATGAAACAAAAATATTACGTTGAAATGTACTCCTGGATCCAATAATTATGTGCCGGAATGAGTTTGGGCATGTATAGCACACAAATTTTTTATATATATATATATATATATATATATATATATATATATATATATATATATATATATATATATATATATATATATATATATATATATATATATATATATATATATATACTATATATATATATATATATATATATATATATATATATATATATATATATATATATATATATATATATATATATATATATTTAAGGTAGTTAATTAAGTGATTTTGAGAGAAAAAATACATAAAAGCACCACTGGGAAAAAACTTTTGATTTAATCAATATTTAACCAATGGATAAGACAGATTTAAAAAAGAAAAAGTTTATTTGAGAAATGCTTTTCTCCTTGCACTGAGTCCCAATGAAATCTGTGTAAAAATAGCAAAGTTAGCGTAAAGCCTATTTACAGACTCAAACAAAAACCATTACAAATCTCCAAAGGAATGCAGTTTTGTAAGAGATGCAATTTAAAATTAAATTTGTTGTTTTCCTTACTCTTTTACACCAGTCAGACACATTATCGGGAGCAACCTTTGCAAGAATAAACTCTATAATCTCTGTTACAAATTGCTTGCCACTTTTACCCTAGTGAGGCATTGCTGGGATTAAGATTTTTTAAGAGCAAACTCTACAATATATAAATGTGTGTATTTTTAATTAGTTTCTTCTTTTTATGCTATTCTAACACACTCTCGGAATATAATGTAAAATTAATACTAAAACTTCCTTGATTCTTTTATTCGACTTAGTTTCTGTAGCAGATTTATAATCATGCCTTGTGTAACAAACGTTGCGCAACGTAATAATGATAAATGTGATGTAGACTAAAAAAAAAAAATCGGTTTAATCTTATTAAATAAAACCAGCGTGAACAAACCCACTCGGTGAATCTCTCATTGTAATCACATTGTCAAAATCTTATCAGACTATTCTGTGAGACGGTCTGGACTGTGTGGAATGCTGAATACCGTTCTGTCATCGATGACTAAACAGGTTCTTCCAACAGGCATTTTTTTGTGAGGTGGGTGGCTAGACATCCAGCAGGGTTTAAAACAAGACACGTTATTGTGCGAACGAATCTTCTTGTAGGGTCAATTGCAAATTGCCAAATGCAAACAAGTGTTCCTTTTAGCCCTTACCGTGCGCTCTCTCTACGTTGTGGATCCTCCAGACGCCAAATTGTCCGGTTACAATATGACAACACAAAACACTTTTTTTTATATGTATTCGTCGAATTACTCAACCTAAAATTTTAGGCAAAATATTGGAGGTCTACCTATAAATCAGTCCTAGTTTCATTAGGCTAAAGCGAAGATCTACTCTTGGCCTCAAATATGGAAATGTTTGCCCAGTTAATGCCAGTAAATTTTGGAGTCAAACTATATAGTTTTGTATATCTTCCAAACATAAACTACACGACAATAAGCAATACAAATTCAGTGCAGTACCGTCAGTACCTTCACATTAGGGTAATTTATTATATAAAATAATATATATAAAATAATATATATATATATATATATATATATATACAATAATATATATACAATATATATAAAATCATGATCAAAATTTGGGATTATGTAAGACTAAGATCGGTTGAGTAAACAGATTTACTTTCATTAATCTATGATGTCCCGTCCATGGTATTCTCAGCATCCTTCTGCAGAACCACATTTCTGCTGCTTTAAGTCTCCTCTTCATCTGTGAGAAGATTATTCAATATTCACTGTCATATATCAAGACTGATATTACATAACAGTTCAGTACTCTTTTATTTTAGGCTAGCATGTCGAAATTTCTCTGTAAGTGAGAACTGTGGCTAAAGGATATGTTTACTGTTGTCAATAATCTAAAATAATAGATTATACAATTTCATTCTGCAGCTTGTTTTGATGACATGACCGTAATTCTTCAAACCAAATTGTCGAAAATCTTTTAGAGAGTATTTCTGAAGTAAGGGTAAATTTTCATCTCTTGCCCAATGGAGTGACTTTTAGGACGAATTAGAAATACAGATTGGCTGACATAAGCGGGTGATAGGAAACTACGCTTTGAAACTTGAAATATTAATTGATATAATTTTTGAAGATAAAAGAATAACCTTCTAAAATATGGTGCGAAATATTCAAGAGGGTGAAAATGTTGAGAGCCAATCTTTTACATTTTTTTTACATTCTGAAATATGGTGAAAAAATTGCATGGATAAAAATTGTTAAGAATATCTGCCGAAGAAATCTTGGTAGGAGAAAAATATATGAAATTTTTTTTTACAGTTAGGTTTACCTTGTACAAGGCCCGAGGGCCACTCGAGGTAGAGGGTTACAAAATAAGAGGCAGTTTATGCTGATAGGAGCGAGAGATTACGGTTAACCCTAGACTTGAAAAGGTTAAGGCTGTAGTGATCTGGGAAATATCATTTTGAGAGTCGTTCCACAGAGCTGTGATTCGCGAGAAGTGGCTACTCGAGTGGAACTTACTTCTCACCAATGAAATACGGACCGTTTTACACACACACACACACACACACACACACACACACACACACACACACACACACACACACACACATATATATATATATATATATATATATATATCGAGTGGAACATGGCTGTCCTAGTCAGGTTGATGTCGAATTAAAAAAATTTAACATTATAATTTTCAGGGAAGCAATGAAATGGAAGGAAGTTCAACAGGTTGGAAGTGCAAGAAAAGAAACTTTTGGAGTAGAAGTGGCAGTTGCATTTAACAATTTCCACAGTATAAGGGTGGGACCAAGATACCAATCTAGTAGCATGCTTAAATTCATGTAGTCAGGGCACCAAGCAAAAACCTCGTCAGAACAGTTGGCATGAAAATAATTGTAGAAAAGACAGAGGGAAGCCACGTTACATTGGTAAGAAACTGACTGAAGTCAAGAAATCTGGTCAGGATCGATTATATTACAGATCCTTCTTTGGATTTTGTCAGCAGAAGCACCAGTTCAGATATGGCAACAGTATCCAAAGAACGGACGAATTACGGTTAACCCTAGACTTGAACAGGTTAAGACTGTAGTGATCTGGGAAATATCATTTTGAGAGTCGTTCCACAGAGCTGTGATTCGCGAGAACTTACTTCTCACCAATGAAATACGGACCGTCTTACACACACACACACACACACACACACGTGCAAGATTAATTGAGACGAGAAAATTTTCTATACAAACTGAAGTGTTAAAGAATTAGAGATACTATTAAACTAGATGGTTTCGCTTTTGTCCACTTGTAGAAATGATTTCAGTTGGATGTTTACACAATGTATAAAGAAGTAATGAAATTACCGGTTGTTACCCCATGAAACACGAGCAAGATTTAATACTGCATGATCCTGGAAGGATTTTTGGGATACTAGTAATAACAATTCTAGGTTTTTTCTTGGTGGACTATAGCAAGGTGTAATCTCATGTAGATACTCATAGATATCTCTCTTCTTTATGCCTGCTGGTCTAATAAAGCTGATAGATTCATTCGTTTATATAAGGAAACACAAAAGTGCTATGGTTTTTTTTTATTATGTCTTCATGCCAAGGAAATAATAATGGAAAGGAGACATCAATACGACGATCGATTGTAAAATTCATTCTTTTCTATTCACAGGTTGTCAGCGCCTATCATGCTCGTCTTGACTCGCAATCGATTCATCGTAGACTTATAATGAATTAACAATTTCTTGGGAATAAACATGGTATTTGGTTTAGATAGTCCAATGAAAATGTGATTCAAGTAGATGATTAATTATTTCCCTAGTTTTTCTCGTATAGTGAAGAAGAACTATTCGCTTATCAATATTCATTTTTAAACATCGATATTAATACAAAACATTGTAGATATGAATGATTCGTTTTTTACGCCTCATAAACCCCTTGCGGTTTATTTAAAGTCAGAAAATATATTTAGTTTGTAAGATTCTTTTAATATAATAATGATTTAGTGGTACAAGTCCTACTAATAAAAGAGGTGGATTCATACCTTTTCCTAAGGGTACTTGCGCGTAAATTAATACAACGAACTTAAGTGGAATTGGAACTCGACTTTCCGATTAACAATTACGAGGCATTATCTATTACACCACCCGCACATCCATGCTTGAAGAACTTGGTATTCCCAAGCGGTCGCCCATCTAGATACTGACCAGGTTTAACTTCGGTGATCATACAGGAACCGATGTTTCAACGCTATATTGTTGTAAGCCAAGATTGAAGTTGCCTTCTTACTAAAGAGATAAAAAGAACTTTTATTCTTTAGTATCATTTGTATTTGATGAAGCAAATATCCCTAGATGCTTATTGGTTGGGGTTATTTCATATTTCTCGACAGTGTTGATGGTTGGTATTCGCATAAGCCAGAATTACGTATGATTTCCAGACATAACATCTCATCCGATTGGAATATGAAGGAAATAAAATCTTCTATGTACTCTATTCTCCTTCACCATTTTGCCTTTTACTGAATTAAACTAAACTCAGTAAATATTAACAAAGATTTCTGATTCAAATTCGTTTGCTTTTATGGATTAATCAATGCATTTAACTCATTTATTGCAATTTCCTTTGCAACATTTTTTTGCCCACAAAGGATAACTATATATATTTAATAAAACGGCTGACCCGTCAAGTACGCGATCGATTCCAGGAGAGATAATTGAATTGTAGATTTTATATTGAGAACTTCACTTAAAGTAGTGTTACTGAATATTTCTTATCATATATTCTTTTCCTCATATTTCTGAATGTATTATGCCTTTCAGATATTACCTTAGACTGGTTCTTAACCTTTTTTGCCTATGCATTCTTGTCATACTTCAGAATTCCATACTACACTTTCTGAGACAATGGTTCTTAAACTATTTTCGTCTATGCGCTCTTTTTATTATATCCCAGAATTCCATTTTACACATCTAAGATTATCTAAGACAATGGTTCTCAAACTATTTTCGTCTATACTCTCTTTTAGCCATATTCCAGAAGTTGATTCTATACATTTGAGATTGTCTAAGACATTGGTTCTCGAAGTTTTTCGCTCATGTATTCTTTTCACTATATTTCAGAATGTTTTCACTTTTTAGTCTGCATAAGATAATAGGTATCAACATATTGGAATTTTTGCTTAGTAAGGAAGCCATACGTCCTATGAACATTTTTTCAGTGTTATTCTCCACATCAAAATTTGTCCAAGACATTTGTCCTCAAATATGCCAATGCTTTCTTATTTCAGATTATCGACAATGTCATTTTGCCCTTCCATATTTGTCTAAAACATTGGTTCTCAAATTTGTTTGATCACGCACACTTTCCATCATAGTTCAACTTGTCATTTCCTTCTTCCAAGATTACCCAATTGTTAAGCTTTAAAATCAGGAACCATTCAGTCAAAAATTCTCATTTTCCTTTTTCTAAGTTGCTTAAGAAAATGTTTTTTTTAATATCTTTTGTTAATGCACCCTATTCACCATATATCAAATCCTTGTAGAAATTCATTTTCTTAAATTGTCTAAGTGTTCTTAAAATATTTTTTAGACTTCAGATTTTTCATCAGATTTTAGAATTTCATCCTTTCATTCTAAGATTGTCCAAGACTGGTTCCAATTTTTTTGTTGTTCCTACACTCTTTCCATCATGATATTTTATTATATTATTTTTTATCTCCGTAAATTTAAAAAAAATGGTCCTGAGCATCTTTACTCATGTACCTCTTTCAACATAATTTAAAAAGTCATTTTCCATATCAGACACGTTGGAAATAATTTTTTTAATCTTATTTTTTATTTATTTCCTTTTATGCCGATGCTCCTTTTTTTTTACAATACATAGAAATATCATATTTCTCATCAAATTAATCTCAGACAGTAGTCCTGAAGATGTTTGCCCATATACTCTTTTCAAGATATTTTAGAATACCATCCTCTCTTCTGTGATTGATTATGATAATGGTTTCTCTCATTCTTCTCTTCCCAAATTGCCAAAGACAGTGGGTCTCAGGATTTTGTTCATGTACTCTTTTCTCGGTGGAGTAACGGATAATGGCTCGGATTGAGGAATCTGAGTGCCGAGTTCAAATTCCAGACGAATCCATTATATTCATTTACGTGCTTGGGAAAGGTATAAATCCTCTTCTCCCATCGGTAATGGTCTATGGGCAAATAGCAGGACAGACCGGGTTCTATAGCCTTTGGTGGCAACTGGTCGACTGCAGAAAGAAATGGCAACCTATTGCAGGAAAAAAAGTCTGCGTCGTCATAATTGCCTAAGCGTGTACCACGCATAGCACATAACTGGCTGATTCTTTTCACCATATTTCAAAATGTAATTTTCCAGGTTCCAAAATTGTCTAAAATAGTAGTTCTCAACATTTCTTTTGCAAATGCACTATTTTTACCATATTTCAAAATGCCATTGCCCACTTTCAAGACTATATATAAAAAATAACTCTTACCCTTTTTCTTTCTTTTTTTTTGACTTGTGGACGCTTTTATCGTTTTTACGATGTTTTTCTCCTCTTTCAAATTTTTGAAAGTATTTCTCAAACGTTTAACCATATTTCTGAATGTTACTTTCTCCTCCCAAGACTGAATAAGACAAAAGATGGCAATTTATTTGCTCATGCCTTCTTTTTTGCATAAATGATCCTCTTAAGAATATACTCAGATCATTTATGAATATGTATGCCAACGATACATGAGTGGATCTCTAAAACTCGTGATGACCAGAGATTAGCAGCTAATCTCTCTAATCCGATATAGCGCGCTAACATCTCAGTTGGGAAAAACCGGCTGGTTACATTCAATGCATCGAAAACCAAAATAGTTACATTCCATCATCACCGATCGGATTCCAAACTACTACAAGTCAAAGTGAATTAATGTCCCTTTGAGGAGGTAACGTGAATTGAAGGACGATTGGACCCTAAACGCATCTCTGACATCAAGTGGAACTCATACATACGATCCATCAACAAAGATACAGAAAAAATGATCGGTTCCCTGTACTGCTCTAGCAAGTACCTGACTCCATGTGCTATCCTCTAGCTTTACAAGCGTCTCCGCGTCCTTGTGGTGGAGAAATTATTTTCCCCCTTCCAATCGCCCTCTTTTACAGACGGGATATGGCAAGCCTATCACTGCTCTATCGTTACTTTCATGGAAAGTGCTCAGACGAACTACATTCCTTGATTCTGCCAGATCTAACCTTGTTGACTAGGAACTGCCATGCCACTTACATTGTAACAAAACACCCTAATTCCCCCCGTATTTCATTGGTGAGAAGTAAGTTCCACTCGATATATATATATATATATATATATATATATATATATATATATATATAGGTGGGTGTGTGGGTTTGTGTAAAACGGTCAAATACAGAGGATTAACAATATATATATATATTGTTTTTACTATATTTATTTATATATTATTATTATTGATATATTTATAGGGAAGAGGGATCAGAGACAGAGGGAAGACAAAAATCTACACTGCATGGTGACTGTCAGTTTCATGGTTCAGTGCCAATTTGAGACCATGAATTGTTGATAAGAATATCCACACTACTCTCACATATTCTAGATATCAACTTCATTGTTTTTTCTTATCTAGACAACAACAAAAATAAATAATTAGTAAAAGAACTGGGGATATCTACTCAAACATTCGTACCCCTAAATATAGTGTTTATAAAAATATATATATATATATATATATATATATATATATGATTTTAGAGAAGTTCATTCTTGGGAAAGATATAAATTCATATATATATATATATATATATATCAGAGAATGATTTTTCTCCATATCTCTAACGAAGCTTTAATAAAAGTGAAACATGTCAGATTGAGAAAGGTTTCTTATTTTTCTTTATCTCATCATTCTGACGGAATTATGTATTATCAATAAATAATATATGTATAATCATTGCCACATTAAGATAATCATTTTTGAATTTGTGTTGCTTTTGAAAAAAAGGGAACAATATGTTAAAAACTCAATACTTAGGAGAAGCAAATTCATTTTTTTTTTTTTTTTAGCAGCTTCAGAAATTAATGCAAAAAGAACATAAACAAAAGCCAAGAATGGATTTAGTGTTGCGATTGAAAAAACTTAAACCAACATGCTTTTCTCGTCTTTTTCTTTTTTTTATTATCGATCACCGCTTAGTCCGACAAAAGGCCATAAGAGCCAAGTCAATGGCTTAGAATAATGTAACGAGCATTAGTCTCGGATAGGTGTTTTTTTTTATATATATATATATATATATATATATATATATATATATATATATATCCGAAGTCTTGAGTACTTGAATACATATTAAGTAATTCCTCTTAAGCACATATGAGGCTAGATAAAAAAAAAAATGTACATTTCAATTAACACCTCTTCCACAGATACATTTATAAAACCCTTGCTTTTTTTCTTCTTTTTTGCGCCCTCCTCCTCCCTTTCTGTCACACCCAGCGTCGTGCGTTTGTATATTTATTTTCTTTTTTTTAAAATAATATAACGTTCATTATTTTTTCTAGAAAAAAAATCCGTTAAGTGGTCATTTGTTAAAAGTCGCCTGAGGATATCGTGATTGTGGATACGTTTAAATTCCTGATTTGTAAAGATCTTTCCATGTTTTTTTTATTTTTTTTTTTTTATTTGATTTTTCACGTGTATTGAGCACTTTCTAATACCACTGTTTCCTGGTCTGATTCAACTCTGACCATTAACCTTTTATGTATTTTGTATATATATATATATATATATATGTGTGTGTGTGTGTAAATAGATGTTTTAGATATATACATCGGTATATTGGTTTTCTATGCCCATATAGGTGTATTGATATATAGGTGTTCTAGAAATATATCGGTTATATAGGAGTTATAGTCATAAAAAAGATTTTCTGTATATATCAGTATATAAGTATATAGATGTTCTAGGTATATATGTTTATCGGTATATATTATATATTTTAAGTATGTATGGTATATATTTTAAGTATGTATGGTATATATTTTAAGCATATATGATATTTAGCGAGCTTAATTAAATCATCCCAAAACATTGTAAAAGTGTGAATCTTCAATTGATTCGCAAAGACTTACAACTTTAGGCATACCGCTGCTACGCAGGTTTTTACAAAGGAGCATCTTAATATATACAATGAAAATATTTCTGTCCGCTAGAAAGATTTACATAGTTAAATTGTTTTCTCGTAGCAGATTACTTTTGACCTAATTATCTTTTCCAATCCAAAAATATGTTATTTCAATATTTTTTCTGAATCATATCATGGCTGAAGTTTTACAAGTGTAATTTTGTTAGGTGCACGCTGTCCTTAGTTAATGAACTCCACCTGAACGCTCATGCAAGTAGCATTGTGAATTGAACCATGAACTAACTGATCGCTTGTCTCCAACGAGCTTTTCCTGCATCTTTAGAAGCAAATGGCTTCTTGAATTTACCTGTGGTGAAGAAGATATCGAAGGATTAATCCTAGTAGAGGGATAATCCTAGGCTTATGATTAAGTCGAACGGGACGCAGCATAAAGGAGATCGGAGACTGTGGTGAATAATCTCTTATAATCCTTGAACGAGCTTTGTCCAAACGGGGAAACATTATTGTATTTACTCGGGTATATTGTTCGAGATTAGTATTCTTGTTAGGGGTGGGAGGGTGGTTATCTGGTTTCTATATGGGTAGCAGTCTTATGGCTCGAAAATGAAAGGAATACTGGGTCGGTAACTCATATATCGATCAACCCCTGGACTGCGCCAAAAAATAGATACATTGAAAATAACTTTTATCTGTGTATACCAGCAAGGATGCTAGGAGTTGCCCCGGTTTAAATAGATTCTGTAACTAATTTGAATTTTCTCAAAGAATTTTGTAGTGGTCTCACATGTAATTATCAGTCAAGAGGGATTTCGTTCTTCAAAAACAACAAAAATAAAATTAATAATGAGTAAACAACTACCAACGACAAAGAAATATTATCATTCATTGATTTATATTAACTGATGTCTTCATCATGGTTGTTAGAGTCAAGTTTTCAAATGCATGTCTTATTTGGTAGTCTTCTGCTTGAACCAAAAAAGCAAGAATCGAAAAACATTGAAATGGGTTAATTTGCAGTATAAGCACCAAAAACCCACGGTACTGAAAATGTTTCATGATGGTATGAAATTACCTGATTATGTCGAATATGGCAATAAAAGTTTTAGGATTTATCAACAATGTAAGCTGGATCTCTGTTGCGTTGTTATTTCATTTTTTATCCTTTCAGGCACGGAATTTTGATTTTATTTTTCGCTTTTTCATTTTTACCGCTATATTTGGAATCGCTCATCCATTTTAAGCTCTGAGCATTGCTCAGTAATCAAGACAAGTGAAGCTTCCGCGCATAACTATTCGAGGCAAACGTATGTGAACAAAGCCAGTAATGGCAGCCGTTCTGTCGATGCGATGCGAAAGAAGTCGAACTTACATTGTTCATAACTCCTAAACGGTAATAGAGCGGAAACTTTTAATGTCATTTTCGAAATAATCAGGCAATTTCACACCATAATGGAACATTTTCATTACCGTGGGCTTTTGGTGCTTATACTGCAAATTAATCTTGAAAAGCACTAATCCGTATAGAGACTATCAAATCAAATATGACTGTTCATGTGCAGAGGGTAAAGTAGTGGTTATCAGTCTCTGTGGAATAAAGTTAGAATAATAGAGAACAACATTGTCAACAGGCCAAGGATAGAATTGAATAAAATGTGAGAGTCTTTGATTATTAAATGTAATACTTCGAAGTTTCACCACCTGATTGTCCTACGTGAAAATGACGTAGTGTATATAAATGTTGGTTTAAGCGTATGCAGTTACTTGTTGGCCGTGAGTTCAATCGCATACACTGGTTTCGTGGGTCAAGAAAAAGCCGCATCGCAAAGACGAATTAACTCATACGAGATAATTTCAAGACAAAAACAGATGAATTAGAAACATATATTCCCGTGAACTGAATAAAGAACACGGTTCGAAATTTATACAATGTCACTGAATACGGCAAGGGATTTGAGGAAACCGGAGTTTACATCGAGGTTAAATCGACTGGAACGTTGTGACTACAACTACCAAGATGAGAACACTAGTTCAGTGTAGAAATAAGACTAGTTCAGTGTAGAAATAAGACTAGTTCAGTGTAGAAATAAGATAAGTTCAATGTAGAAATAAAAGAGCTAGTTCAGTGTAGAAATATTAAATGATATTAAATGAGTAGGAAAAGAGAAAACGGACTCTTTTTGCGACTTTTTTGTAAACAAATTTTTCATTTCTTTTAACTGTTTTCATAAGGAATTTCAAAAGCTATGCTGCTTTCACCCAAGACAAAGCTATGGTTAAAATATATCCACCTGATATAATCAGAATAGCTGATCTGTGTTTTGTAAGCACATTTCATTGTTAGGAAATTTGATCTTCACTGAATATTCTACAGTTGTGACTTTATCTCAAACTGAGCTCAACTCGAAAATATCGATAAACGAAAAATGAATGGCAAATAGCAATACTGTAGAGCACGATGCTAAATTCTTTGACTTTTTACTTTTAAATGTAAAATAAAAAGTAAAATTATATATAATAATGCTGGCAGGTAACGTAACGATCACTCTGAACACATCGGTTCTCTTTCTATTAACGGAGTTAAGCAACGTTGAGTCGAGTGAGTGGGGAACTTTTAGAAACACTGACATCCCGACAAAAAAATATCGTCTTTGGAATGCAGGAAGGTGGTAAAAGGTAGTGGTGCATACGACGACAGACTTTTGTTTCGGATTATATCTTACATTTGATTGACGGGTAACTTAAGCGGCGTAAAATAAATTGCTATTCACTGAACGGCGTAAAATCGAAAATACCAAGGCATATACGTTGATTACAATTAAACATTATTACTCCTACATTATACATTGAAAATTTAAAAGTCAAAAGTCAAAGAAAACAGTTTAGCATGACCTGGTAGAAAAAGACTTTGTAAAAAGAAAATAAAGGCTTTTCCTACCCGTGAAATTAGTTGACTATACATCAAATAAATTCTGAGGACTGTTCAGACATAGGACTGTTCTTGTAACGCAGGATGCACAAAATGCTGCCCAGCTATCTGAAACAATATGACTTCTAGGCTGAGTATACCGCACAGTCGCCCCTTTTAGAGTCTCTGCTCACCGACCCGACAACTCAATTAAGAAACACTTTCCCGAAACCCGAGCGATACCACCGAATACCCAATGGCCAAGGCGCCATTGGCCACGGTGGTATTTATGATGAAAAAATATTTAAAGATATAAAATGACAGTTTATTTTACGCCGTTTAAATGGAGCAGAATTTTGACAGATTATTTCATGCCTATTATGTAAAGGATTACCGCTCGGTGAAGGAACGTCGAGGGCAAGGAGTTACCGTCTTAAAAATGAAACGGAGCAAGAGTTGCGATCGTGAATTTCAACTGAAAAACATTATGATTACTGAACCTAGCCACTCAACAAGAATTCGAGGATGGGAACAATAATATCCATAAAAAAAAAAATTACCGGATCATTTACGCATGGATCATCAGTTTTATCTAAGATTAGAGTATCTTTGCTCATTGTCTCAAAACCAAAGGGTCATTCGACAGACCTCTTTCTCTGCCGTTTTCATGCACTATGACGTAGGTTAATAATAATAAAAAAAAAAACCTGTGGGGTTTATGCTTTTTTTGTTTGCTTCTGACTCATATATACGCGCAGAGGCTCCCTACGTGAAACTGACTGTCAAATCCTACCACCCTGTGAGGGTAAATAAATTGTCAGAGAGTCGTAGCTATCCGTTTTGAGAAAAATGTTGCGCGCATACACGCATACACACGCACACACATATATCGAATCTATGTGTTATATGAAAAGTTTTAGATACACACGCACGATCACATACACTCATATATACATATATTCTTACTATATATATATATATATATATATATATATATATATATATATATATATATATATATATATATATGGTTAATATGTTGTTAACGTCAATTCTCGAAGTTATTATAAAGCAAGTTCCTTTGACTCATGATCTCATAATCCAATTTAATTTGCGCCTTTTCGGATTTTCCGCTAGATTAAAATTTTAGTTAAATGTTAAAAGGAAACCTGTATTAACTAATTTATTATTAGATTTGTATTACTTTTTTTAATTAAACGTTTCTTAGAAATATAGAGTCCAAAATTATCTTGACAATTTTTTTATATTTTTACGTTGTGGGTCATAGTAGACTTGTGGGATATAGTAAAGCTCCAAATAGATTATCCAGATGGATTAATTATTTCAATTTAGAATTGTTTATATGGTTTCGTAACCTATTTGGAAATACAAAATATGTTACACGAAATGACACAGAAATTAAAAAAATTAAATCATGAAAAATTATATTTTTACTCAAAAACGTAAAACTTATCTTTCAATTTCAAAATTTTCTGTATTACATATAGGATTTTCAGTTACTTAAATCGATAACGAGATTAAAAAAAAACTGATGCTGGTTCTATTATTATTGAACTGAACTAGCCAGATCATCGAGAACCTGGAACTATAGTAGCGAGTAGGTTATCTGTATCTTAAAAAAAATCTTATTATTGCTCTATATTTTGTACTGAGCACTTTTTAAATCGGCAAGAATTTATAAGTTTCGGACAAGATTTTAGGCTCCATCATTGATTTAAATGACTGAAAATTTATATACATAACAGAAAATTTTTAAGTTGAAACTGAGAACGGAGTGAAACAAAGTTTAACGCCTTTGGGTAAAAAAAATACTTCTGAATTCAGAAAAAAAAAAAAAAATTAGAAAAATATAATTTTTCAGTTCAGAGTTATCGTCTTCTTTAGGACATGGGCGATCATGGCTCTCCACAGATTCCTTTTCTTTATTATCTAGGGATTGTCATGACTTCTTGGGAAAGATAGTAGATTTGTTTTTCATTGTCCTTTCCACAGTTTGAAATTCGGATTTTTTCTCTTCTTCTGGACATGAGCGTTCATGGCTCTCTACAGATTCCAATTTTTTATTTATTATCTAGGGATTGTGTTGACTTCTTAGGAATTATAGTGGATTTGTTTTCCATTGACCTCTCCACAGTTTGGCATTCAGAGTTTTTTTTTTCTTCAGGACATGGGCGACGATGTCTCGCCACAGATTCCTTTTCTTTATTATCTGGGGATTTTCATGACTTCTTGGGAAATATAGTAGATTGGGTTCCCATTGCTCTCTCAACAATTTGGAATTCAAAGTTATCGTTCTTTTCAGGACAAAGGCTGATCATAGCTCTTCTTTTTCTCTATTTTGTATGAATTGACATGACTTCTGGGCATGGATATATATATATATATATATATATATATATATATATATATATATATATATGCACATGAATAAAGACAAATTAGATTTGTTTTAGCTGCCGCGTTTCGTCCTCTGACTTTATTACGGTAAATGAAATGTAAGGATTTTATTTTGCAACTAGTATTTATAAGCAGACATAAAATGTTAGTTTTACGAAATTTATAAAGCAGACTAAAGATTTACAGACTAAACGAGGATTGAACTCGGTTCGCCAATTTCATCTGTCACGCAAATAGCTCTTACACTATCTACACTCGCTTTCACTATTACTTATTTTAATTATATATTGTTTATTGTTATATGAACATATTTATTGTTTGTACTTATCTTTAATATATACAAACACACAGAGCACTACTCTAATGGTTAATGGCATCATCAGGTGCGTAGCATCTTTGATTCCCAGTTTTACATTGGAGCCTTGTACCAGACTTTGCTTAGTAATGATTAGCTAAGAAAACCACGTGCACAGTATTCAATGCCGTTAGTCTATCTAAAGAGTAACGTGTATGTTCCATCCAGAATTGGACATCTAGCTGCAAAAAAGGCGGTTTCAAATGAGATACCTTTCAATATTTACAACGCAAATACAAATATGCCAAGTCATAGACAGACACATAACTGTGCCAAAAAGTAAACTAGCTAAGTAACTTTCTGTAAGCTAACTTTCTATAGGCTAAGCGAGTCTTGCATATCTTCTTTTTTAATTTTCTGTCTGAATTTCTAGGATGAGGAGTTATCATTTCTTATGTTATTTACATGCAGGATATTGTCCCCATTTCCTACTGTAGCTACTGTTGCTGCTACTGAAAACTTTATATATTTTCTCTCTTTATTAACGGCCCCCATATCATATTTATTTCTATCTAGTCCTACTAACGTGGTCCTCATAGCCTATCATATATGCTGATTCTTTAAAACGTTGTTCTGTCCACTGTTCTTTTCTGAATAGCACTTTGACTTCATCCCACAGGAGTTGATGACTACTCTTTTAATTCCATACATGATCTTCCATGCCTGATTTCATGGTATCAGGTGCTGTGAGCGGGTAGCGTCGTGGATAACGCCTCGGAATTGTCAATCGGATAATCGAGTTCCAGTTCTAGTTGTGTTCGTTATATTCACTTACCCGCACCCACCTATCCTTTGGAAAGGGATGAATCCACCACTTCAAAGCTATGTGTTAATTAGTAAGAATTGTATAACTGAGTAATTATTATCTCTAAAGAAAAAAAAATCTTACAGTCTAAAAATATTTTCTGGCTTTAAATAACCAAGAGTTAATAAGTCGTAGAAAATGAATTCAATCAATAATGGTTTCATGTTCTCGCTTCTAATTACAGTTTTTCGATGTTCCTTCTGCTTTACTTTTACTGAAGTAGCCGATCACGACGCAATATAGATTCCTTTTTTTAATGGTGGGGTAGTTATATACTGTGATTTGATTCCACTTTTGTTTCTTTCTTATGGCCTTGTGTCAGGCTTAGTAAAAAGATCACCGGTTTTTTTTTGTACAAGACAAAGTTAAAATTAGTACATAGCATCACGGGGTGCCTTTCTTTTGAGGCTAGATTAATTTAAATTTGGTAAATACCTGCCCATTTATTTCTTTTGTTAGTTATCATTTTAGTATCGATACAATCTTTGTTGTTATTATCAGAGAAACACTAAAAGAAATAAATATACAATGTATGTGGCACAGAATAGGACATTGGAATTAAAAGATTCATGGTATATTTCTCGTGTGAACAGATATAATATTAATTATATAACAAATATTAATTCAACTTGGATTTTTATAATTATTCTACTTAAAAACATTCAAAATACTAATTTCAAAGGGCTGATTAGAAGTTACAAAAAGTACATTTGATACCCACATAGGAGAATTTATAATAGTCCCCTTTTGATGAAGTGTAGGTCTTGGTACAAAAAAGTGCCTTTGTATCATACAATGCAAAGCTTAGTAATCTCAAACAAATTCACCGTGGCGCAATATTCAATGCGCTTATTCTGTAAAACAGGATTAATGAGTTCTAGCCTTAAAACCTTTAAACTGAGTAAATTTTGAAATGGACTTTTTTTTAATCTAACATCATTTCTTATTAATGCAAACGTTATTTTTATTGGGTACACGTGTTTGAGCTGATATCCCTGATTTTTTTTTTATTTTCTTAAACAGTTAAATTAATAACAACTGGCCTATATCGAGAAGTCGTATTAAAGAAAAATACGCCTCCTGACAGGAATCGAAGCTGTATCATCAGGGAAACAACTATAGCCGAAGTGTGCCATTACCTCTTTGCTTTATCAAGACAGTTTCTCAGGACCAAATTTAGTAAATTCAGTGTAACCCGGATATAAGAGAGTTGTCGGGACCGGAGAAGAAGTCTCTTATATCCGGGTTTCTCTTATATCCGGGTTTGGTCTATTTTATATACATTAACACAGGCTCTAATTTGGGACCAGAGAAAATCTCTCTTATATCCGGGTTACACTGTACTTAATAAATATTCGAGTAGTAATTTAATCAAATTAATGGTCAGCAATGGACAGTGCCTCACCGTTATGACTAAATATTTCTATTGATTTATGTTTTAAAACAGTTTTGAACATGTAGTTTGAATTTAAAAGTTATTTCTTTTTTAGAAATTTGTGATGAGGCATTTTCCATATTTTCAATATTTTCCTGGCTTGTATTTTTATCTTCGTCGTTTTTTTCCCTATTTTTTGTTTGGTACAATATTTTTCCAGCCTTCCCCAGGAGCATGTTCTTCGTGCACCATATTTTTTTCTCAATAGAAACACATTGCATCAATTCACAAATTCTAGCAACGATTTATCATGTTCACACGGGAAAAGCGCGAGCATGTCTGAAAAAAAAAAAAAGAAAAGATTGTCAATCATTATTAATAAGGGTTAATCTAATAAAAATAAAGATAATATTACTACTACGTTAAAATGACGCCCAGCGATCGAGGAAAAATTAAAGAGTAACTATAATTTGATCAAAGGTACGTAGGCTGTTAAAGGTCAATAGAGAGAACAGCTGGTCACGATAACCAGGCTATTCTGGGAAGTAGGATAAGAGTTCGTGTCTTGCTAATAGCTTAGTCTTTATTTACAGTTCACTTTTAGAGTCATGGTCTAAATGCTTGATTAGTTGAGATGAAAAAGTATTAAGAAATAAATAAGATGAAAGAAATACAAGTAAAAAATGGTTTAAAAAATGATATCTAAACCTTATAAAAGGCTGTCATGCAATGGTTGCCCGTCTAGATTATTAAAAAAAAAATAAAGCAGACTCTTTCTCCGCCTACGGAAGATTGTGCAACACACATGACTTAACGAAACAATTTCCCATATGCAGGTTGATCTTTAATTTTAAAAATAAATAAATAAAATGGCAACCTTTAAAACATGATAAACACACATATAGTTTTTAGTATTTTTCAGGTTCTTGTAGTCAGTGGTTAACTTTGACAAAATATCTGACAGCAAGGCCTTTTTATCGGGAGATTGGTGTTTTGAGGAGCGTGGAACCACCTTTTAATTGCTGTTGTTCTCACGTCCACCCTGGCTTGGATGGTAGCATCTGCTAGGATCCTAGCTTTAGGCAAATAATGAGACACCCCCACAAAAAAAGAAAAAAAAACACTATAAAAGTGTAAACATACATTTTAATAGTAAAAATACCAGTAATACATTTTATATAAAAAGACAGACAATACATAAACAGCCAGACATTTTATCTTTAGCTGAAAACATACAATTCTGTTCAAGATATTTAGATTTCGACATTAAATAGCACATAGAGGTGTTGATATGCCGCTAACCCCCCCCCCCCAAGACAGAATAAGTTTATGATGGCCGCTTTTTTTGACCACTGTGTGATTTTTTTGGACGACGTATCCCCATGAATGTTCTAGGATGCAGGGCAGTTTTGTTTTTATCCAGTGGCTTATCTGTCAAGGCTAGATTGTTCAGTTTATCTTGCTATTTAACCTTTACTTGGATGATGTGGAGAAGAAAGAGTTACCTTATTCGCACCTTATTACTACCGAATATAAAAATCTGTCCTCATACTTCTGATCTAAGCTTGGTGAATATGGCACATGTGAAAGTTAGCAAGAGTATAGCAGATTTCAGTTTTTACTTTTGCCCGAGGAGATAGTTATTTGTCCAAGTACTCACTCGCCAACATTATTCTCCATGAAACACCGTGGTATGCAAATGACGAGTCATTTCTCAAGACGTCTGACATGTGGAGACAGTGATGTCGATCCATTCCTTTCCTAAAGGCAGAGCTAATGGAATGTAAAAATCTTCTGATAACATTCGAACCCGTTTTTCTGAACTTTTTTTCGAATAAAGGGTGTAGGTCTTGATGAGAACTGTCTTTTCTTCGAATCTTGTCAACTAAAGGATCACTAGCAAAGAACTGTACCAAATAAAAGAAACCACATCACTTGAGGACTTTCAACAGCGGCAACAACGAAAATGGATAGCACATGTTACTCGAAGAGAAAATAATGGCATAATTAAGATGTTGACGTTCCCCATTACTTCAAACAAAATGTTAGGAAGGAACGATAATAGCTAATGAACTTGAGAAACTTATTTTCTTGACAATTGTTTTAATAGAAAAATGTTATAGATTTCAATCGACAATTTCAATTGCAGTATTAGCTACTCGGTCAATGAATGCCGAATGTTTTTTGTGTGGAAACGGTTAATCACACTATTACCATTATACGCTTTGATAACCGTCACATAACACCATATAGCCAAGCTTCAGAAATATGAAAGGTTTTAAGGAACAAATATTGCTCTTAGAAGCACTGGCTCCATTTGTGTTTAAATCCACATTGGGATTACTTATTTACTTAGCAAATTTTAGTAGAGACAAAGTCACAATAGTGACACATATACAGTCTACGACATGAGCATGCTAACTATCGTACTAACTCAGGTGGCCTGCTCAGTTTACTATATATCTATTAAGCCTAGCTTAATCTAACACAAGGCCACATATATGGTACGCTAAGTGAGGATCGAACTCACAACTTGCTAGTAATAATCTGCGAAACAAGTGAGATGACCACTACACCATGAAGAGACGATCTTTATTGCAACGATTACTTATAATTAGCGTTTTGTCTTTTTTCTTAATAATCTTCAGAATTATATAAGCGTTTAATTAAAATTATACCATTTTATATGAAAGTTGGCTTGTAGCCTCAAATAAGATTTCATAATCCTTGTAATCCAATTGTAAAATTTTATAACAGAACACCGGAAATGATTTCAAGAAAAACTACTGCATTTTTTATAGAATACAGTATTTTTGTATTCTTTTTTATCAATAGAAAGATTCATCTTTTTATGTATTTTATCAATACAAAGAATAATCTGTAATATTATTGGTCCTGATCTGGCATCTCGGTTTCATTCACTTTCTTACCGCCGTAACGTAGCTTCCCTCTGTCTTTTCCACAAATATTTTCATGTTAATTGTTGTGATGATTTTTCCTCTTTGGTACCTAGACTTAGCGTCGTACTAGATTTGCGATACGGTCTCCTCATTTTAGAAGAGTTTAAACAGCTAGAACCATAAGTTCTATGCTTAGAGGTTCTTCTTTCACACTTCTCGCTTAAAGAACTCTTTTTCGGCTTTTTGCTTTCCGGTGAACTTTGATCTTCAAAAATATAGATGTAATATCAACCGTTATCTTATGTCTTCTTAATTCCTGTTCTTTTATTGTTTTCTCTCCTTAATAATGTTTTCTTTTTCTCATATTCTCTCGCTGTAACTCCTTCCGCCTTAGTGTTTTATTGTTTTGTATGGGGTAAAATGTTAAAAAAAAAAAAAAAAAAAAAATTAGCGACTAAGAGGATGTGCGGGTAGCGTAATGGTTAATGTCGTGGAAATTGAGATTGGTGTGCAGAGAGCAAACTCCAGCAGAGGTCATTGGCATTCCATTTTGTACAAAATAATCTTGGAAAGGTATGAATCCATATCTACACCCACACACTGAGCTAGTATTTGTCTATATTTCTGAGATGAGGTATTATGAACACTATTTAAATTATTCTGACTATTCTCCTCATCTTTGTTGCCATATTTATGACAACGTTTCGGCCATTGTACGTTCCGGCCTTCTTCAGGTGATCGGAATGTCGAACTGAACCCTTTATTTAGCTCGCTGGGGTAGACTGTTCTAGTTCCACGTGCCATGTCTAATGGATGTCAGTTATCAGTTATCTCCTGTTAATTCACCTCTCCAAGTTCTGCCTTAACCAAGTACTGAACTCACAACTCTTTGGGTCCTGTCACTGGATCTAACCAACGCCTTTATCTACTGTGCCATGTGTCTTTAATGAGTTCAATACTTGGTTAAGGCAGTGGATAACTTAGAGAGGTGAATTAACAGGAGATAACTGACATCCATTAGACATGGCACGTGGAACTAGAACAGTCTACTCCAGCGAGTGAAATAAAGGATTCAGTTCGACAGTCCAACCACTTGAAGAAGGTCCGAGCGTACAACGGCCGAAACGTTGTAATAAATATGGCAACAAAGATGAGAACAATAGTCCGAATAATGTAAATAGTGTACACTGAGCTAGGGGTTAGCAGGAGTTCCTAGAACGGGCTCTATAATCTTGTGTGCAAGTAGTCTACGAGAAAGATAACTTTGAATTCAAAACCAGCTTGAACGGGGGTGGACACCGTCAGGCTATCTTCCCATAGACACACTGAAGTATACGCGGTTTCTCCACGTCTTTAACAGGTTACGGGATGCATGACATAACGTCGATAAGAAAGTGTTTAAAAAGATCATAATTATTACCTGTGAATTTTTTATAGGGAGGAATTAGCAGTGTGTGGAGATTTTGTTACTACAGTAAGCAGAACACATAAAAATTCATGCCCACCTTCATTAAACATTCAGCTTTCTGTAATTCTGCATATGTATGTATGTGTGTATGTGTGGGTGTGTCTGCGTATGCGCGTGTGTGGCTCAGGACAACTTGATTAGGAGTTAGAACGTTTTCTCTGCGTCAAGTTTTCTCTTTCTCCGCCACCAACGCTCTTTTTCTTCCAGTTGATTCTTTTCCTGCTGCCAATCTGAAATCACCTTCTGTCTGGGCCTCCATTTTGGATTGCTACCAACCGATCCTAAAACTCTGGCCAAACCCACTTCAAATTTAAAGGATTTATGTAATTAGAAATACCGGATGGCAGAAACCACAGTTCTAATTCTACCTAGTTTGTAAACCACAAACATTAACCCCCAGATATTTTGTGGGGAGCAAGGGTGAAGTGAGGAAATCACCATGTCGGGTAAAGTAATTTGAACTATCAAGTTAATCTTTATCTTAATTGCTTTTCACTCGGTTTGAAATGGGATTCTCGGCTGGTGTTGTTAATGCGCCTACCAGGTGTGTACTTCACAAACTACCAGACTATTACAAGAAAGTTCGATTTTCTTAGCTCTAAAAGTCGATAACAGATTGTTTGTGCGCTAGTAAAAGCTCAGATAAATTGAAAATCTTCCAACAACGATTCAGTTAGCATACAAGTATAATAAAAAAAATATCAAAATATAAACAGTGTAAATAAAGACGAGTGACTTTTTAAGATATCAGAAGAAAATTAAAATCGTTTCTTTTCTCTATGAAACATTCAATATTATCTTAGATCTGTTGCAATGAGCTGTTCTGGACAATAGACATGGTTTGAGTAGATTCTCCTAGCTTGATTCTGAGTCTAGCTGTGAGTAATCCAATTGTCTTAAAGTCGGCCCTGCTAGTAATTATAGAACTTACTATCTATGGTTTACGAGATTCTTATACGATTATACTTTTAAATTTAGGAATACAGTATAGTATCTGTTTTATCCACATCCTATTTGATTTGGAATCAGTCACGTGTTAATATTTTGAATAATAATAATAATAATAGTAGTAGGGAGAAAGAATTGGAAAGAGCGAGAAGGAAGAGGACAAAGGAGAGATGATGATATAAAGGAGGGAAATGGGGCACCCCGTGGTGGTGTAATGGTTAGCAAGCTTCTCTCGCTAGAACAATTACGACTGAGTAGTGAGTTCAATCCTCACTGAGTGCCCATTACTTTCGGCCTTGTGTCACATCAAAGCTACTCTTGGAAAATCACTATAAAAGAGGGAAATGGAAATTAAGAAAGCTAGATAAAAAATGAAAAGAAAATCGTGTGTGTGTGTGTGTGTGAGAGAGAGAGAGAGAGAGAGAGAGAAAGAAAGAAAGAAAGAGAGTAAAGAAAGACAAAATTCTTGACAGGATATCCAGAGACACAATGACCAAAAGAATGTGAGAATGGAAAGGCCTATACATTGCGATACATAACAATTCTCCACGTAAAGATAGTGCAAAAGAAAGATAAACGAAAGAATGCAGTAGAAAATATTTTTGTATACTTAATTTCTTTTTCTTTTTTTTTGTTTATGAAACTAATCCATGTTTGTAGAACATTTAGACAAAAGTATGGATAGTAACGAATATTGGAAGCAATTAAATGATGGAATGAAAAGATGCTGGCAAAGAATGAAAGAAGACCAGTGGAACAAGAAAATGAAAATCATAGTCACCAACGCTAATAGAATTTCCACAGTCCAACTAATTAATATATGAACCTTTAAGATGATTAATAATTATATCTTAATTACTGTGTGTCTTAGTATTTATGGAGATCCTTAAATTTTAAACCAAGAAGATATCCATTCATGATGTTGGCAGTCATGGCTCTCCACATTTTCCTGTCCTTTGTAGCCCTTAATAAATATTGTCTTTTTGCTATCTTTCCTAAACATCCATTTACTCAAATTCGCTAATTAAATATGCAGGTTATGCATTGTTTTCTATTGTTCCATTTACCTTCAAGCTGTCTTGTGTGTATCAACTTTTCCAAACGTCCTTTCCGCATTATGTGCCCTAGAAATTTCTACTCTCTCTTCCTGATATTAAGAATTTGCCCTTTTTTTCTTTCCATTTTCTTTAAAAGTTTACTCACATACTCGGTCCGTGGTATTCTCAGCATCCTTAGGTAAAACCACATTTTTTTGTTGCTTTAAGTCGCTTCTTCCTGACGCAGTGTTGGACAAAGCTACCCGTAGCTTGGACGATTCTGTGTTCAATTTTCTTACCTCTTATACTAAATTTGTTATAACTGATCCCAAAATCGACGTATTTGAAGTGTTTAGTGTTTACTAATTCCACATTCTGAATATTTATAATAGAATCAGATTATATGCCATCGCTGCTTTCATTACAATTCCAGATACTTGTTTTAGAAAAGACGGTCGTAAGACCTATTTTTTGGAACAAATTACTACTCCAATTTACAGTTGATTGGTTGATTTTGTTTAGTAGCATACCAGCGTCTAGGGATTATTTAATGCCGAAATCTAAATATTTTGAATACAATTTTATGGCTTCAACTAAATATTATCTGAACGCAATTGTATGCCTTCAACTACAGTAAAATCTATTGTTGACCATTTTGCTTTAAAATTGTATTTTTGGTAATTCTACTATAAAATGTGTTATTGGTATTTCTGCTATAAAATGTATTGCTGGTCATTTTGCTTTAAAATTGTATTTTTATACTTTAATAGTGCTTTGCTTTTGTTTTGTTTTTGTGAGGAGGGTCATTATTTACCCATAACTAGGGCCCTAACAGGTGTTACCACCCCTGGTCAGGGTTGACCTGGGAATATCAGAAATTAAGAAGTGGTTGCAAACTCCTCAAAACCTTCAATCTCCCACTCAGCGGCCTTATTGTTTATTGTCTACCCAGGATTAGCCACTTTACAGTGAAACGTTGCAAAATTTTAGCAAAATATTCTCTTTCGATTTCAGTATTTATTCGATTCATTTACGAGCTACTAATATTGTAATACAACAGGGTTTGATTACTGGTGAATATTTTCCATGTTTGAAGTTAAGATTTGATCTCTTATTCCTGTCGTACTAAAATTCAACTTAACGAAAGAATTTCCCATATATAGGTTGATCCATACTTTTAAAAATAAAATAAAATGGCAATCTTTAAAACATGATAAACACATATATTTAGTATTTTTCGGGTTCTTGTAGTCAATAAGAGAATAAGTTTATGGCGGTCTCTTTGTTGGACCATTTGTCTCGTATAAAAGAAATGTTTTCTAAAAGAAATAAAGGAATGTCGTCGACTTCAAACGGAAATGGTTTTAGGAATGTTTTATTGAATTTAAACTTACAAAAGAGCTATAACCAAATGGAGGATCATCGACTACACAGGAAAATATTTATGGTGTACATGGCATATTAATCGACTACAGACCTATTGTTAAAGAACGAGAGAAGTTGGCATGTCCGATAAAAAGATTTCAGAAAATTGTGATAAACGATCTGTTAAGCTTAATGTATTTATGTATTTGAAACACTACACTATATTTAAGCTTATGTATTTTATGTATATTATTTTATGTATTTGAAACACTACACTATATTTAAGCTTATGTATTTTATGTATATTATTTTATGTATTTGAAACACTACACTATATTTAAGCTTATGTATTTTATGGATATTATTTTATGTATTTGAAACACTACACTATATTTAAGCTTATGTATTTTATGTATATTATTTTATGTATTTGAAACACTACACTATATTTAAGCTTATGTATTTTATGTATATTATTTTATGTATTAGAAACACTGCACCATATTTAAGTTTTTTCGTTTCGTAGTCGATCGAAACAAACTTACGGATTAGTTTCTAGTTATGGTTGAGAGTAAAGTTGACTATTTTGACCCAGAGGCAAAGATGTCGGATTTGATGAAACTCCACGCTTGTCACGATCCTTATTTCAAAACTTATCCAGCTTATTCTTTGCTGTTTTCACTTGGTTGTTTTGGCCAGTGTGTTTTCACTTGTATGATACATTGGATAAACTTCAAAGATCTTTGAATCGAATACTTATCTCTTTGAGGGTGAAATAATTGACAAGGAATCACAGTTTAAAAAAATAGGTGAGAGAAGCAGCAGACAAGGTGATATCGGAAAGTTCCTGTGTTAGGTTTTAAAAAGGTATATGTACGTCATGTCGCAAGGTATGTTTTGCGTTTGACACATGTGCGTCATGTGGCATGGTATGCATTGCACATGACACATGTGCATCCATTCGACAATTTTTGTTCCTGAATAAAACCGTTTTCTCAGTGTTATTATTTTACTGGGGTTTGAGATGAAAAATAAACAAAAAAAGCAAAAATAAAGAAAAGAAATTGGGGGCCGACGTTGCTGACTATGTATATTAGCGTCGTTTCTTATTTTTTTTAATTTTTTTTTTTTGTAACTGAAATCACCCCATGCAAGAAAGTACAGCCACTAACAAGCAATCGGTTACAGGGTGTGGAGGAATTAGGAAGAGAAACATTAGTAATGAGTAGAAAGAGAAAAGATTAATTAAGAGGACACTAGATACTGATTGACATAGAATTTAAATTTTTCCAGATTAAAGTTGGCTGGAAAACATGGAGTCGGAAGGGAGTTTCATAAGTGAGAAGTGCGAGAGAAGAAACTATTAGCATAGAACTTACGGCTACATCTAACCAGCTCAACTTTAAATTTGAAGATCGTGGGGCATTGTTGAACCAAATGAGTCTTACTCTAATCAGTTGGTTGATTTTACAACATATTAGCACTTGTTCGGTTATATAATCGAAATAACTTACATTTAGATCGCCGTGTCTATAAGCATTTTTAGGATTCGAAGAATATTTATGGTTTATTTTATTTTTAATCTTTAAGCATTTACTTGGAAGAGGCAGACTTTGTCGGTTATATTAGAGTCTATAAGCATTTATTTCGTTCGGGAATATGTAAACATGTGTCGTTTACTTTTGAATTTGTAACATTTACTTGGTTAGGGAATAGGCATGTATATTTCGTTTATATTTGTATCTATCAGTATTTATTTTTTATTTTTTTTATTCGGGATCATTCTACGCAAGGCAGTAATGCCACCTGAAATACAAGGGTTTGCAGGGTGTGGAAGAATTAGGAACAGAAACATTAATGTCAAGCAGAAAGAGAAGAGCGTAATCAGGACAGTAGATAGCGATTGACATTGCATTTAATAAATTATTTACGATAACGAATCATTTTTAATTATCAAGATTACATATGCTTTATTTTATTTTTTTTACGAAAGACAAAACAAAAAACAAACATAAGTAGTCTTCTATAGCAAGTTGTAATGGCAACACTAACAAAAACAGGGATAACATTATGTAAGTGTTCATATGTCCAGGGTAGCATTGGTCGATTTGTTTTTTTACGGCTTATCAATCTTTTACAGGCTATTTAAAGAGAGAAAAGCATTTTAGATTGTAAGAACTTTTTTTATATAATAATGATTTACTGTTACAAGTCCTACTAATTAACCCATAGCTGAGGGGGAAGAAGAGATGAATTCCTACTTTCCCAAGCATATTTGTGCGTAAGTGAATATAACGAATCCAACGGGAATTTGAACCCGATTCTCCGATTTCTAATTCCGCGCCGTTATCGATGATACCACCCGCACATCCAAACTTGCAGTATCTGTTATTCCCAAGCGGTCACTCATCTAGGTCCTGACCAAGTTCAACATTGCCTAACTTCGGTGATCGTACGAGAATCAGTGTTTCAACGTGATATGTGATATGGCCGTAAGTCTCTGAGGTAGCAATGGAAAAAATAAAAGCGACTTTTTTTTCACATTGAAACAAGGAAATTTCTCTCATAAACCTGAACAAAATCTCTTATCTCAATCCCAAACATTCTTGGCAAAAATTACAATTGCAGCATGTATCTTTGTCAATAGTTTTAATTATTAAAAGTTAACAAAAGTCATTGGAATACATCGACAATGTTTTTATTTTCTGTTCAAGCTCATTGAAGATTACCACATGTAAAATGAATTATTATAGTTAAGAGTTTAGTTTAGAAGACCATTACTACTCACTTGGCTCCTTATATTTGTGGCTTTGTCTCATACTAAACTTAGTAAATAACTACACCACTGGGGAAGACAACAGAAAGCGATGAAGCTACCGGTTTAAATAATGAAAGAAAACCTATTTCCTTCCTAAAAGTAAAGTCTACTTGAAAAGTATCCTGAATCAGTTTGTTTCGTTGTGCAGCGATGTTCAGAAAGATAGTTTCTCACGCCATTGCTAGCCGTATGAATTCGATCTTCATTGTGAGTTCTCCGTTTGTAGCCGTGTGTCAGACTAAGATAAATTTGGTAAATAGCTATAAAATAATTATTCTATGTTTAAAAAGAACGGTTGATAATAAATGATTTTTTACAGCTTAAAAATGGAGCAGACACCAAAATTCCTTTAAAGCAGTTACGTGAAAGCACCGATCCCAGTGACCTTGGAAAACAATGCTAGAAGTTCTTACAGTGGTTGCATCTGCATTAAGTAGTTTCTACGTTAAACACAATGAGCAACTCTGTCTGAGTTTCTGGGATGAGCAGTTATCATTATCTATTGTCCTCGTCTTTGTTGTTATTGTCACAACGTTTCGGCCGTTGTGTCCTCCGATCTTCATCAGGTGTATGTCGATCCGGGTAACCTACAGGGAATTTTGAACTGAGCCCTTTATTTAATCTACGGTGTTAGGGTGTTCTCGGTCCAATGCCCATATCTAAGGATATTCTTAGTACTGCTCAGTTATTGCTCACCCGTTTCCATTGAGTCCAACTACACTGAGTATCATATTATAATGAGCATCATGTTATAATTCTGCTTGTTTCTTAATACGTACGTTACGCCCTGCCATTACTCTCAGTTAAACAAGGAGCCATTCCTGCGAAAAATGAGGTATTATGTTTATTTACTTTATTCGGGTTATTATCCTCATCTTCATTGACATATTCACAACGTTTCAGCCGTTGTACGCTCCGGAATTCTTCATGTAATTGGAATTTCGTCCACCGGCGTAGATTGTCCTAGTTCCACGTACCATGCCTCTTCTGGATGTCTTAGTTATTTTCCCTTTAACTCTCCAAGTTTTTTGGTTCACCACTAGCCTTGTAGCCTAGTATTGAACTCACAACTCTTTGGGTCTAGTCACTGGATCTAACCAACGACTTTATCTACTGGGCTATATGTCTTTGAGGATAACTGTATATGAATCTGGGACTTCTAAACCTAATGTCTCAGCAACCGTTTTTACCAATGCTTATATTGCAATTTTTCCGTTATTATTATTACATATTTTTTTTACCAGAGCTTATATTGAAATTTTTGTGTTGTTATTCATTGCTTTTCTCTAGCACTCCTTATTACTGGTTTCTATAACTTATTCATTTCTATGCTTGGTTGGCTCAGGAAATTTTGTGGCCTAGCATATGTGCTGATTCCTTAAGTTTTTGTATTTTCCAGTGATGTTCTCGGTCTATTATTTCAACCTCATCCCACAGAGAGCGGTGATCTCCTTTTCCCACCATATGTGGTCAGCTACGCCTGATGTTTCTGTTTCCCCTCGTGTTACCACTTTACGATGTCCTTACAGTCCTACCTTAAGGAGGCGGCCTGTTTCTCCTTTATATTTCTCCTTTATATTTCTTACCACAAATGCATGTGATGGTGTACACACAGTCCTTAGTTATGTTCTCCTCTATGGGGGTCTTACTCGGAAGAAGTATCTACGAAGTGTTGAACCTCTTTGAAGATTGTCCTCATGTTATATGGATCACAGATCTTTTGTATTTTCTCCGATAATCCCTTCACATAGGGTAGGCAGACTGAAACTGTTTTCTGAGTGCTGTTATTCCTTTTGTACCCTTTTATCCCAGTTTGTCGGAGCTGTTGTCATGTACACGGGGTAGTTGTTACGTTGTAGGGTACTCCTTATACTGACCATATCTTATTCATATGACTCTGGGTTGCCGCTTATGACTTTTGCTCAATGTTGTATGCAGGGACGATCCTTTTCTTTACACTGTATGGATGGTGGGAGTTGAAGTTGAGGTATTGTCCGGTGAATGTAGGCTTGCGGTATACGAATGTCTTGAACCCATGCTCTGTTCGAGACATGAGTACATCCAGGAAGGCGAGATTGTTGTTGTTTTCATTCTCCCTTGTGAACTGTATCGATGATCTTATTGAGTTCACATGGTCCAGTAGTAGCTGGACTTCTTCCTGGTGTGGCCAGTGTATGAAGGTGTCATCTATGTATCTCAGCCATAGGGATCGCTTTAGTGATGTAGTTTCTAATGCCATTTCCTCAAAGTATCCCATATATAGGCCTGCCTTTATTGGTGATAATGGCGAGCCCATTGCTAAGCCCTCAACCTGTCGATATATGTCTGATCCCATTCCAAAGTGTGTTGTTTGAATACAGAAATTCAGCATCTCCATCAGGTTATCTATTGGTATACTGGTCCGTTCTCCTAGGGATGAGTCCGAGGCCAGTTTGTCCCAGACTACCGAGAGTGCCTCGTCCGTGGGTACCTTGGTGAACAGATTAACCACGTCCAGGCTCACCATCTACCCCGGTGGACAAAAGAAAGGCTTCGGCTCGAAACTCCAATCACCTTAAGAAAGCCGGAGCGTACAACAACCGAAACTTTGTGAATATGGCATTGAAGATGAGGATAACAGTTCGAATAATGTCAATAATGTGAATAATCAAAGGTGTTATTTGGTTTTAGGAAAAGGCAGGTGGAAGAAAGAAATAAAGAAAGGGAAGGTGATAACAGTCGAATGTACTGAACGTCTACTTCAGTGAAATAGAAAAACATTTCAACTTTAAATCCTCTCATTTGTACCCTATTACTTTTTTAAATAATGACCTGCATTCATATTTATGATTGTGATTGTAATATTTTGTTAGAATTATTATGTACGAATAGTTAACGAAGTATGGGTATTTTATAATCATGGAACTCGTCATGGTTTTATTCAATTATTAACTTAAGAATTAAGATTTATCAGAAAATTAAAATAGGAAAACAATGAAATTTTCATAGGTATTGCTAGTAAGCATTATTGCTTTAAATTCGAACCGTCTATCTTTGATCGCCTTATGATAGTTAAGCAGTTCTTTATAGTACTTACAACGATTACTTCACTACTTATTTCATAATTTATATAAAACAGTACATCGATTAGCGCATTACTTAAATAAGGCTTTTCAAACATTATAAAAATTGGTTGAAAGTATTAATTGGAATATTGAACATGAAACGATGCAAATTTGTTATTATTTATTATGAATTTAATCTAAATTCATTATATACAAATGCAATTTATTTATAAGTTTTATTATGCAAATTTAGTCGTCTGTTAGTGCAGGCGGTTCTTTCCTTGGTTTTCCTCGTTGCTTCTTCTATCCAATAAACGATATCCTGAAACACTTCTGTTGATTTTTTTCCCTTAAAATTTCATGATTTTCAAGGCTCACCATACACATTTCTTTTTTTATTGGGTAATGTTCATCTGAAGTTGATGAATTTATTATCTACAGTGAAATGTTTTTATTGAAGTTATTTTCATTTGATAAAACGATACAGAGATGCAAAACCAATCTTATTTAGCAATAGTATAAGTGACAAATGGCTATATAAAAGCACTATAGATTATCTACGGCTAATTTGTTTAAATAATGCACTGATAAATGTTTCCATCCCGTGGCAAATATTGTAAAATGATGCACTAAAATAAGTAAGCAAGTAATCATTTTAAGTTCACTGAAATCAATACCCTATTTTAATGAAAAATCACTTATATTTAATTAAATACAAAAAGGCATTGCAAACGCTTAATTAATTCGTGTAATTAGACCACGAAAATACCGTAGTTAATCAGTTGTTTTCATTAAATATCTAAAGTAAATTCGCCATGTTTTCTTTATTGTTTTCTTTTAAAGATGCAGTCATCTTACACGTGTATTCGTATTAAAACCTATTGCAAATTAGAATCGCTAATCGCCGAAGAACTTCTTTAAAGAAAACATTATTCAGTTGGATATGCAGGTATTATAACGGTGAAGAAAGTGGAAACGGTTGGACGAATTCTGGCGATGTCGTTCTCGTTTACTTCGGATGAAGCCATCATTCTCAAGCTGTGAGATAAATAGTAGTGTAGATTGTGGTCTTTGCCTAGGATAGCAGCCAGTTTAGGAGAAAGAAAACCCTGAATTCAAATCTCCGTAAATATAGGAGCAGACTGAGCTATGTAGCTTTGGTAGAGCTTCAAGTAAAGAATCAAAACAACTGAGTTCAAAACTATCCTGTCGAGGAATGCGTTACATGTTGGCCCTCAACGACCTTAATGGCTTTCAAGACCCGTGATTCAGTGTGTTCATAAGAAATTCCGTGCACCAGTAAAAAGTCAACCCTCGTAATTATTTTAAATGGACTATGGTTGAATGTTTGGGCGTCTGCTGTCCATTTTGCCGTGGAATTAGTGGCTGCTAAGCCATTTGCAATTATCTCCCTAATTCCAATACTCATGAATTTTTCTCATTTTTTTTTTTTTTTTAATCAGCAATATGTGTGTTCGGTCGTCTGACAAGGATAAATTTCAGATCTAAAAGCAGGAGGTTTGTGAAATAAATAAAATAAAGGTAATAAAATATGTTGTTTCCGGTGTTAAATAAACAAAATGTTGAAAAATTTGGGTGGTAAATTTGTTTGGATATTTTTCTTTCTTTTCTTTTCTTGTTTTATTTTGAAAGATTTTTTATTTATTTATTTTCATTTATATGACATTTTATGTTTAGTGTTTTGTTCGTTCGTTCGACAAGTCTCCCTTGTTTTTCCTTTGCTTCTTTTTTTACAGATATTAATTATTTCCCGGCTTTTTTTTGTAATTTCTTTTTTTTTGTTGTTGTTCCTTTCCTTTTCCATTCTTTCTTTTCTTCTGTCTCTTCCTTTCTGTTCTTTTCTTCAATCTTTCTTGCTCACTTTATTTCTTTCTTTCTGTCCTTTCTTCTTTCTTCTTTTCCTTTGTTTTCTGCCTTTTTTCGTTCGCTTTTGATTCCTTCTTTCATTCTTTCTTTCCTGCCTTTTTTCTTTTGAATTACCTTTTCGTTCTTTCTTTTTTCCTATCATTTTTGATTCTTTATTTTCTTTCTTCTTGATTTTTTATTGTCTCCTTCCTTCCATATTTTTTCTTCTCATCTCCTTTCCTGCGTTCCTTCTGTCATTCCTTTCTTCATTCGTTCCTTTTCTTTCTTATTTGTCATTCCTTTCTTCCATCCTTCCTTTCTTCCTTGACGTTTGGTAAACATGTTTAACTCGATATCCAGCAGAGTTGGAAATCGTATAACTCAGTGTGGTTCTGTGAATAACATTATAGAGTAAGATTCTGAGAGTCTTATACAAGACTGACATTCTGAGAATTTTATAAAAAACGTGAGGTCTTGAGAGTCTTATAAAAGAATGAGTTCTGTTCTGGGAGTTTTACAACAGTGTAATGGCCTGGGAATCTCATTATAGAGTGAGGGTCCAAGAATTTTATAATAAATGCGATTCTGAATGTTTTGTAACATTTTCAGGTTCTAAGAGTCTTATAATAGACCAAGGTTGCGAGAGTCTTATAACAGAGTGAGGTTGCGAGAGTCTTATAACAGAGTGAGGTTGCGAGAGTCTTATAACAGAGTGAAGTTCAGTGATAAAACGCGTTCGATGTGATACAGTGACTTACAAACGAATTTGGTATTCTACTGATAGTTCTTTTTTTTGCAGATGGCTCTTTAAACAGATTGAATTATAGTAACATTTTCTCGCTGATTACCTCTCAAAACACAACTCTGTTAAAAATTAGAAAAAAAATGGAGAAGACGAAAATGTTCCAATGAGATAAATATTATTTTAAACGGGCAAAGTAGATTGGTCGAATAATCAAATCGTATTTTCATTCTTCGAGATTAATGTAATGTAACGAATTTGATCAGTTCTTTATTAGGGATTGAACCCTATAAGTTCAGAGCATCAAGTCCGTTCACTACCACTTGGTTCCGACCAGCAAGTGCATTAATGTACATTGATAAGCGATTTCGTCTTGAAGTATCTGTAAAATGGAGTTTATATGAGCGGAGTGAACAATGTTATTTCACGAACACAGGTAGGTTGATATGTACTGCTTGGAATGAGGGATAAAGATGAGGGTAAGTGGGAAGGTAGGGATGAACAAGAGCAAGGCAAAATCGGTCATGAAGGACTTGGCGGGTGGGAACAGAACGAATAGAAATGAAATCTCCACGGTGGATCTCTTACAAAGAAACAGATGAAAGGAGAAGAGAAGAAAGAAAATAAAAAAAAATGAAATTGGAAAAGAGGTGGAGAGATGATGATAAAGGATGTGGGAGGGGTTTAGAAAGGAGGAGGGAAAGGCGGGAAAAGTATGTGTATGTGTGGGGGAATGAATGCTTTGAAGTAAAACAAAAAATAACTAAACAAAGGAAACAAGAAAGAGAATGACAAGACAAGCGAAAGAGGTGCAGAAAAGAATAGAAGAGAGAGAGAGAGAGAGAGAGAGAGAGAAGAGAGAAGGAGAGAGAGGAAAAGAGAGATGTAGAGAGTAAAAGAATAATGATAAAAAAGATGAAAGAAAAAAGGAGACCGAAGGGAAATGAAGAAGTGAAGAGAAAAGGAAAGAAAACAAAGGGAGAAGAATAGTAAAGAGATAAAAAAAAACATGGCGGGAAAAGGAAAATAGAGAGAGTGGAATTTAAAAAGAAAGAGGGAATAGAAAAGGGAAAGAAAGAGAAAGAATTGAAGAGACAAAGGAAATAAATGATTGAAAATAGAAAAGATAAAATATGGTAATAAGGAAAATAGATGGGGAAAACAAAGACGACGAAGGGAAAGGTGACAGATAGACAGAAACAATTAAAATACGGAGGAAAATGGAAAATGAATGTTCGAAGGCAAATAAAAACGGAAAGACAAAAACAGTAAAGTCTAATGCAAAAGTAAGATATATCTAGGGTGGGCAGAGAAGATGATCATGCACAGTCGATTAAAGGGACCAATTCCTTAAGGAAAAGAATAAAGAGCGAGTTTCTTTGAAAATAATTGAGAGGAAAATTGGTAAAAGCAATATGGAATAATTGAAAAGGAGGATAAATATATAGAAATCAGATAGAGAGGAAAATAACAGAGAGAGGGGGAGGGAGAGAGAGAATGCGAAAAGGAAAAGTCAAAGAATGGAAAGAAAACTTCAGTGATACGTATATAGACAGCAGAGAGAAAGAGAGAGAGAAGCTAAAGAAGAAATACAAAAATCTTAATTGAGTGCCATGTACGAGGAGATAGGGAGGGAAAATAAGTGGCCTGCTTTGTGGCTGAGATAGTTGCATATTACCCATTAGCGCCTGGTCGGTGCTGAAACCCAGTAAAAAATAATTCAGGACTTCGAATACTCAATTTGAATGCAAAAGAGCCCTCCCCACTTAGATATAGTCACAAAACAATCTTTCTACCCTTCACGTCTCCAAGTTAGCTTCATGCCAGAGTAGGATATATAGAGTAAATATTAATTAATGAAAACAGAAAAAGAAAAGGGAAAAACTGCATCATTCTTCGATACGGGCACAGCGCAGATATATAGACACTGCCAAAGTATGATAGAAAGATATTTATATGATAATTAAGATTTTACAAGCACAGGAAAAGTAATAAAGGCAACGGATATGAAGGAGTGCCTTGCAATAATCTTCATGTCAAGAAAAACCACAATACCTTAATATCTTTCAAAATACTGGCTTATAACTGAGCAGTAACCTCTACCATCAGACACCCAGGATAAATCTCTATCTATCTCATATGTGGTTAACAAGTTTGACTCCCTAGATCAATGAGTAGTGAGCTCGATCCTCACTGGGTGCTCCACACTTTCGACTCATCTAACGCTTAGAAAAATGTTAGGGCATCTCGACATGAAGTAATGATTAGTAAACTTGTCTCGCTGGATCAATGAGTAGTGAGCTGGATCCTCACTGGGTGTCCTATACTTTCAGCCTTGTGCCATATCTTAGTTACGCTTAGAAAATCCCCATATATCAATTGCGACCAGATTTAAGATAGTTTCGAACAGGAGAGACAGATATTTCTACTACGTAGGTATTATTAGACTCGTCATAGGATAAGGGAAATTCAAGCGAGGAAAGTCCATTCCTTCCAAAATCAGTAAAATTAAATTTTGATTTTACTTGAATTCGGACATAGACTACAGGAGCAGGAGGCAAATGTACAACTATCTTACACACCAAGCACATTCTTGAGAAAGAGACATGAACTGACTGATAGATAGATAGATAGATAGATAGATAGATAGATAGAGATAGATAGATAGATATGAAAAAGGCTAACTGAACAAATTAGTATAAAACGATAGAAATGAAGCGACTGAGATAGATGAATAGATATTGAA
>CAHIKZ030001720.1:205000-370000 GCA_903632075.3 Acanthosepion pharaonis
CTGTTCTCGTACGATCACCGAAGTTAAGCAGCGTCGAGCCTGGTCGGTTCTTAGATGGGTGACCACTTGGGAATACCAGGTGCTGTAAATTTACATGTGCTGGTTGTGTAATGGATAGCTGCTCAGAATTGAGAGTTCCAATTCCATTCGGGTTCGTTATATTGACTAACCGCAAGTACCCTTGGTAAAGGTATGAATTCACCTCTTCTCCTCCAACTATAGGTTAATTAGTAAGAATTGTATCAGTAAATCCTTATTATCTCCCCTAAATTCTTACAACCGAAAAATATTTTCTGGCTTTGGATATCATTCAAAAGTTTGATAAGCAGTGAAAAATTATAAATAAATCACTATATATATATATATAAATATATAAAATATATATATATATATATATATATATATATATATATGTATGTATTTTTGTGTGTGTGTTGAATCTACCGGTCTCGTGGGACCTTGGATCTGCGCCCAGTGAGTTATGCCTCAGCTTCTGAAGGCAGACCAACATCTGTTATGGCTCTACAGACCCACACGGGACTGGCAGTGTCGATTGCAACGAATACATGATGTAGATGCTCTTTCTTGATGTCCCCGTGTTGTTTCCTTTCCGTCGAGTACGCTTTTCCCCGGCGGCAAGCCTTCGTTTCTCCTCTCCTCGCTACAATTCTCGGTGTAAATCGTGTCTCCATCGTGAACGATCGTTGGCCCCTCGTTTTCCCACCTCTCGATGTTTATGTCCATCGCTCTCATATCCCTTTTGTTGACGTCCTTGAAGCGAAGATGAAGTCAACCCCGTGCCCTCTCGTCAGTGTCCAGTTTCCCGTAGAGAAGGACTTTCAGAATCCTCCCATCCGGCATACGGTGTACATTTCCAAACTAGCGGAGCCGGCGCTGTTGGAGAAGGGCGTATAATCTGGGTAACTGGGCACGGGTGAAAACTAGTTGTTGGTGATCCGGTCGGACTAATTAATACCCAGAATGCGTCTCAGACAGCGAAGATGAAAGGCGCTGAGGCGTCTTTCCTGTCTGCAGCAGAGACTCCAAGTCTTACTGCCGTAGAGCAGCACACTGACGATGCATGCCTTATAGACTAGTGCAATTTTTATGTTCGTTGTAATCTATTTGTTTTCCCAGATTTTCGAGGTCAACCTGGCAAACGTAGTGGAAGCTCGTCCGTTCCGTCTGTGTTTAGAACCGTTGGAGCCGAAGTATGTGAATTGATGAACCACTTCCAGGTCATCCACTGACGATATGGAAGTGGCTTACATAGATTTGCAGCTCTAGATTTGTACATTTAAATATATGTATAGTCTTGCCTCCATGAAGCTTTTTATTCCCCATATCCGTAGATATTTTTCCCTTCCCACTTCCTTAGCGAGAGAGCTTCTTGATTTTGTCCAAAGGGCAGAATACAACGGCCTCTCCTTTTTTTGAGGGTTGGACGGGCCTTATTAACATTAGTTATGTTTAGTTTACTTTGTGTTTATGGTTAGGTTGTTATTGAGTTCATCTCCCTTCCCCCTCATTTTTCATCTTTAAAATTGTATATATAAGTTATTATCATTAAATTTTATGGCATGGGGCGCGTTTTGTCGGTCTCCCTTGAGAGGATGTGGTATTATGATGTATGGCGGATTGGTTGGCGACGGACGAGTTTTTGTGGTGAATGTGTAAATTGTAATGAGTGAATGGGTCGTAAATCGGATTAGCTAGGTATAAGATAGTAAGTGAAGACCAAAGTCACCCTCCCCCTTTTCGGCCTTGTGCCATAATTGTATTTTTATGCAATAAATATCCATTTCATGTTGCTAATTTTGCATTTTACAACACGATCGCTTTATTTGTGGAGAATAAATTGTGTACAAAACTATATTTATTTTACGGGTTTGTCCAGAACAACTATTGTTTAATAATATAATAATTCGGGGACGTTATACTCTATTCATATATTATTCGATTGCTTTGTGTTTCAATACATTTATTTAAATATTATTTAAATATTATTCTTCAAAGATGCCAACAGCTTCATTTCCAAGCGGAAGGCAAATTTTCAATTCCACTCTGGGTTTATTCTCCGAGAAAATGTTTGAAAGACTGTCTTTAACTTCTTTGTAATGTTCTGCTACTAATAAAATTATTAATGGTTAATAAAAATGAAAATCTGTAGTTGTAAAATCTGGTGTGCTTTAAGGATGCAGAATAACCTCCCATCTCGACAATTTTATTTATTCGTGCGTTTATTTTGTAGAGTGTGCTCTTCCTTTATCATGTTGGAGAATAAAACATTTTCTGTTTACCAAAGTAGAACACTTTCGACGTAATACTTTGTTACTACGATCAAATTACTGGCAATAAATGTTTGCAGTGATGGCCCTTCCATGTCCCAGTAGATTGTAATGGACGACGCCTTTCATATTCTATTAGCTACAAAGAAAAGAGTTCTGTGAATTAAAACCTGGTTTTGTTTTTGGCACAGATTTCTCGTTTTGTAATAAACAGTTTTTTCGTTTTCTGTTGACATGCAAAACCCATTTTTCATCACCCGTAACAATGTGATGTAAAAATGAAAAATTGGTATTCTTGTTTAAAAGACTGCTGCAATTGGTGGGGTATTGTGTTCAGTTCGTAAGCGAAAGCTTATAAATAAACCAAATTTCCTTTTTGTTAATTTGCCCAATTCGTTTGAGATGACTAAAGATAGTTGAATATGAAATATTAAGTCTGTATGCTAAATGTCGTGTGCTTTGACGTAGATCCAATTCAGTAGTCTCTTTAAAAAATTCTTAATTCAGAGTGAGTCGTCTTCCAAACGGAAGATTGTCGGCTAGGTCATAGTCGCAATTTCTAAACATTTTAAACTCTATTGTAAAGTGACATTTTACAATATTTACACTTGAAAAGTAGCTGTTAGTGAAAGAATATACTGATGCCCCAAACAGAACAATTGGTATTACGCCTTATGTTTATAGGCTTCCGTGTATGTGACATTAGTGGTTTTCCTACTCAGTGCCAGTATGAAAAGGTTGTTTCGAGATACAATCTATGAAAAACAAAGATGGACGTGGAAAAACACATGGAAAAGTCAGTTTAAAGTCAGCAATCCTGAAAGATTGTCCTTGTACCTTGTTAATAGTTATGAGAATGCGGAGCATCATTGGAAACTGAAGCCGTATGAATCTAAAGGGATAATCTACTGGAATTATTCCTTTGGGCCAATTGCATTTGGGACTGTTGTCTCGAAGGCGTCTTAGAAAAGTTTTTTGACAGCCAGGCAGGTTCCATTATACATCTTTAGAAGGTTTAGATTTCTTAGAAGTATGATGAACGTACAACGTTTTGGTTGAATCTCGTGGAAAGGAACACCATGTAGCTCAAGAGAGTTGAGGAACTCACTAGAGCCTTGAACAGTTTCTGTAGCGACAGGAATTGGGTGACTTGGCTAGCACGCACACAGATGCGCATACACATAAAATGATTTCTATTAAATATCCCACCAGAGTATGTCAGATGGAACATATGAAAACCTGTTGGATGTTTAAACTTTCCTATTCTGTTGCCAACATTTCATTCAATAAAAACATAATCAGAACAACGAAAACAATTCAGAAGGAAACAATTTTAAAAAATATATTCATTTCTATTTCTTAACATAACTTTTGTTCCTTCTATTTTCTTACAACAAATTCACTTTAGCTTAGATTTATTTTAACATTTTCCTTTCTATAAATTTCATTGATTTGTTCAAGATATTTATTTTTTCCCAAATGCTTGTTTTTTAATTTAATTAACTGTTAAATCCCCGACAAAATTAAATTAGATTAACCACAGCGCTTCTAAGTAGTAAAGTTGCAATAGTAATGATTTTTCCTTAATTTTTCAGGTATTCTGATGTTGTTCTTATTGAACGGAACTGTAGCAAGAGAATTCAAAAATTTAAGCACCCAACCGGTTGTTCACATATCCCATCTGTGAAGGGAATGTTGTACAGCGCCATGTAGGTCCATTATATTGTTCAACTTGTTCTGTTGCCATTTCGTCGATAGAAGGTAATGTGCTTTTCCAGTAGAATAATGACCGCCCGCATAACGCCCGTGCTACTCAGTAATATTCGGTAAGATGTTCGAAAGAAGATTGATTGATGCATTGTCAGTGCAGCGACGTCAGACCGTACAGCATCCTCATCATAGATCAAAGCAAATGTGTGAACACAGGTCGTTCGCAATCGATTATTTCCTGCAGGATTAAATGCATATGTGCCTCAAGCCAAACTTTCACTTACGCCCAAACCGTCTTTGTTGATGTCGTAAGAGTAACCTGGAGGATCGAATAGCACTCTGAAACATTTAGGGACGAAAACAGGTTCTGCCTTCATGCAAATGATGGTCGTTTGCGTGTTTTTGGGAAGCGTCTTCTTACAAAATATATTCGCTCAAGACACATAGGCCCCAATCCAGCCATCATGGAAGTGCCACAGGTTACATCTCTCGCTAGTCTTTGATGTTTGTCATGGGAAAGGTGAACGGTACTAATTATTGCTATGCCCGTTCTGCAACATGACGTCAATGTGTTGTTTCAACAGGCATTTTATTTGATATGCTATTGTCTTGTTTGCTTTAGATTAATAACGTTCATTAACGTGTTGAGGTGGTTTGCAGGCTCCTTATGATTCTGAGAGCTATGTTGGCAGGTCTAATCTAACCAGACAAAACCTTAGTCCCCTAGGTGAGGTGTAAACATCATGGAGCGGGCAGTAACTCTCCAGTCGCGTGGGTTGAGATGGAATGGTCGAAACTAGTTAATGGTCTCCGAGTGCTAAATAGAGAAGAGTATTGATGTAACTGAGTTAAGCAATCTTATATTTATATTTAACATTATTTTTATTAGGCGTTTTTCAAAAATTTATGCGCACATTTCGTAATGGCCATGAGCCACACTAAAAGTTATTTCTATAATTGGTTCGCATGGTTATCTCACACATTACCCCTAGGATGGTGAGTTCAATGGTAACAGGCTTTTCCAGTATTGCGGTAGAGTACCTCGCTTAGATGCCCGTCGTTGATGCCTGGTGGGGTAGTGGATAGTGGCTCGGAATGAGAAATCGGGGAGCGGAGTTCGAATTCCAGTCGGGTTCGTTATATTCACATATGCGAAAATATCATTGGGAAAGGTACGAATCCATCTTTTCTCCCCTACCCTCCAAATATGGGTAGATAGCAGGAGAGACTTGACCTTGTAACTTTGGTTGACAACTAGTCTAGGAGATGGAGAACTCTGAATTTGGACTACCCTGGAGCGGGTTATGCTACTATTTGCTATCTTGCTTAAGACTACTGGCACTACGATTGCAGTACATGTAGCTGGTACCGCTAAGATCCTGAGGGATTACGTGGCCGTGATTGTGATCAGAATCGATCTCATTTAGAAAATCAGTAATATGATTTATCTTGATTATGCTCGCTACAGTGGTATAAGTTCACCTTACAGATATTTTTATTGCAATGAGCTTAATTTGCATTGAGTGTTGCAATATTGCAACACTGTGCCAGACTTGGTAAAAGTAGTGAATATCTATATCTACTTCCATAAGAAGAATTCGCTCACTAAGAAGACGGTTGTGCAACGGTGGAATATTTCCCTTTATTTGTGTTGTGTAATTTTTTTTTTTTGTACGAATTTTCAGTTATCGATTTTATCTCGAGTTAACAGCAAATTCCAAATACGTCGCCAGAGACTGGATAACGCCATGACATCGCGCTACGTATCGGCGATACACTAAGATACGAAAACAAATCATTATTGTACACGTTAATAAAGAACGAGATAAACACATTTTAATACCTATGAACCGATTGGCTATTTTGTATAAATTCAGCAAAAAATCGCAAAATTTTACAGAATTTAGAATCTCTCTCTTTTATTCGATTTCTGCCTCCTTTTTCTATTTTTGGTCAAGGTTTGTTTTATTTATATCTATGTCTCTACTTTTGTCTCATTGAATGACTGTCTCTATCGAAGTTTTTTTCCCCTTTTCCTCACTTGTGTATGTATAACTACGTTTAACCGCCCACGCACACTTGTAATATATAAAGCTCAAATTTGTGTGTATGCATGTCCATTCAAAAAAACATACATTTTAAAGTTCATCACTTATATATACCAGCATATGTCTTATACCGTGTCCAGCTTACCATTTCTTGTTTAATGAAGACAGCTGATTTGCATATTCAGCTTTAAAAATGAATTTTAAAAAATAATTGTCTTTTGAAAATTATTCGTTTGCAAGCTGATCTTTTGTTATTTTTCTTACTTTGATATAATTGGTCATGATTTATTTATTTTAGCTTGTTATAAGAGGGATCCTTTTCGCTTTTTAAATATTCTCTGCGCAGCCATGTCTCTGTTCTTCTGCAAGTATAAGTGTGTCTATCTTTCAAACTTTCTGTAGCCCGTTATCTGTTTTCGTTTTTCTGTCCATGTGGTATCCTTTACTATTTGTAACTGAATCCGCAACCCTGCCAGCTACAATGTCATATTTATTATCCTGTATGGCAGTGAATACGGGGAAATTTCCTTCTAGATGAAGAAGAGATTCAAAGTGACAGAAATCTGGTTCTACAGAGGGATGCTGAGAATGTCATAGTTCGGCTAAGAAACTAGGAAGATTTAACGAAAATAGAAACTAGAATGACTTCTTTAGTGTGCCGCGTCCTTTGGGCGAACATGGCTCTCCAAAACTTTCTATCTCGTGTGGCTTTTAGTAGTTTTTCTCCGTTTACTAACCCCCGCCCCCGTTCCATACATTTACACAAGCACGTCAGGTACGTGACTCGCAGTCTTCCTATATCTATTTTTTTAAAGTAATTTCAGCTATCTTTTCTTGATTCTGAATAGGAGCGTTCGTTCTGTTGCCATTTTCTTTAAGATTTCCTTGTTATTTACTTGCTCCGTCCATGGAATTTTCAATATCCTTCCGTAGAACCACATTTCTGCTGCCTCTGGGGTTTTTCTCATCTTTAGGGAAAAATTGTCCAACATACACGGCCATATAATGGGGATACAATATAGCAATTCAGCACTCTTCAGATAATATAACAATAATTCAGCATTATTTGTTTGTAACAAAATGTTTTATACTTAAAATCAAAATCAGACAGTTGTAATTTCTGGAAGACATTATGAGGAAAGATGACTTGCAAAACTCAATATTAACATGGACGCATTGAAGTTGATTGATTTTATTTAGTGGCATATCAACCTCTCTGGGTTATTTAATGCTGCAATCTATATATTTTTGTACGTAATTTTATGATTTCTGGGTAAAGTTAATTTTTTTAGGGATATGGTTTGTAGCTTATAAAATGCATTTTACTTGAAAAACCTATTTTTATATTTTTTTTAGTACTGCATTGATTGTCATTTTTATATAAAAATGTATTGTTGCTTATTTTATTATAAAAAAATACTGTTGATTTTTGTTGGTAGGGGAAGGCTTATCATTTGCCAATAGCTCGGACGCTAATAAGTGTTGCCACCACCGGTAAGGGTTACACATGGGAACAACATCAAATAAGATGTGGTTCCACGCTTCTCAAGACCTTCAATCTCCCGATCAGAGTCCTTGTTGTCGGATGTAGATCATTGTCATCCCCCAAGACGAACGCATTGAAGGAGAAGGGGGGAAAGGAAACAGCGAATAATCTACTTAATGGCTTTGTGTGAATAGATGAGTGAGAACAAAGAAGGATGGACAAAGTCAAACATTATTTGCAGCTACAAGAGAAGTTGAGGAGAGCCATAATCGCCAACGCCCTAGAGGAACATAGTACATAAAAGAAAACCCAGACCTAATACACACATAAACACTCACACACATACATACACAGAGACAAAGTTGCGCGTTGCGCATTTCCCACGTTGCTTATCGTGACAAAACCTTTATACAGTTCAACGAAGCAAAATAATTTGCTTTCGCGTTTCGCTTGCTTCGGGGTCATCTGTTTTATTTCTCCGTCACCTCAGCTATTCAACACCTATATGGGTGGCTTGTCTGCTTATATGAACGCTGATCTGAGTCCTAATAAAACTGCCCACAACGGCCTCTCAATCCTAAACTAGTGGGCGTTGATACACAACAGACCTCCATGGTCATTAACAATGGTAGAAAGTCAGACTTCTGTTTGCTGCGTTGTAAGCGTGTTCAGTCGGTCTAGGTTCCGGCCCTCCTATAGGTGACTCGCTTCGATGGTGAATAGTCTCCATCAAATGAAATGTTGGCGGTCACCATCACAATGTCATCAAAGGTATTCGCCATGGAAATACGAGGAGTGGTCACCATGTTAAGCTTGTTCACGCGTGTAATCTGAAATGAAGAAGGATTGTCTTTTTTTTTTTTTTAACTCAAACATTATTTTTTTTTCAGTACGAATAGAGGGAAATATTTTTTTTCTTAAATTCGTGATGCTCATTTGTAAGGGCTGATGGCTTTAAGGGTTTGATTTAATGACATCTTAAACGATCACGCAGTAAATGCTCGCTTTGTTGCTTGTGGTTCTTGTAAGTATTTTTGCCTTTGTCCCGCGGTAGGTGATTTTCTTTACTGTCACGCATATGCTGACCTCTCACTAAATCATGTTCATCAAAAGTTCCTCAGCGACAATTAGATTTTTATCTAATATTTGGCAGTCGATCAAGTAGAATTCAACTGTCGGAAAACAAGCAAACACAATACAGTATACTTATCTTGTACTGATGCAAAAGTTTACAATGTTGGAAAACTCTCAGAAATGTCTTTGAAGCTTACTCTTTTTTTTATTGCTTATGCGTGTATATTTTTGAATACATGAGAGATAAGAATCCATGATCAATGTTTATTCTTCATGTAAATTCTAGAACAGAAGCCGTAGTAAATAAGAAATGCTTAATTGGCGGTAAAAATGCATTAGACGGGTACTGTTGGTAAAGTTTTAAAAAGGAGATTTTGATTGACCGATTTCATACATTTTCATGACTTATACCTCCTTTGTGAATGATTTAAAGCTAAAATGTCGTTTAGATTGTAACAATAATATTTCTCTGTGAGTTAATATTGTATTAAAAATTTTGGGGAAATAATGATTTTCTAGTTAAAAGTATTATTTATATTGTTCGGACTGTTGTCCTCATCTTTATTGATATATTCACGGCGTTTCGGCTTCTGGTGATATACGATGGAATTTCGAACACAACACTTTATTTAATCCAAGGGGGTAGATTGTTCTAATTCTACGTGCCATGCCTTTAGATAGCTCAGTTTCAGTTAATTCCCCTTGATAACTCAACTCATTAAATTTTTGTTCTCTCTGCTGTGTCCAGGGATTGAACTAATGACTCTTTGAGTCAAGCCGCTTTTGGATCAATCAACCAACGACCTAATCCACTAACGGACATTATTGAGTGAAATTTTGGGAATAATGCTTAGTAAACATATTTTACCAGAGCACATTTTACAATTGTTTTTGTTGTTTGTTTTTCTCTAGCTTTTTGGTCAAATTTAAATCCCCCCCTGTCGCTTTTAATTCTAATGCAAGGAGGTTCGTTTCCTTTCAGTAGTTTTTTTCTTAATTTCGACGACTTTTCTTCTGACGAAGCGTTGTACTAAAGGTACTTAAGTTTCTATTTTAATGGAGACAATATTTTCGTATGTGATTTTGGGATTAATAAAAGGTTCCCAGCTTTAAAAAATAATATATATATATATATATATATATATATATATATATATATATATATATATATATATATATATATAGGTTTTTCACCATTTCACCTTTTTTTAACAAAATTAATGCTATTACAAACAAATATACACAACAGATTCATAAAATCAAAAGAAAATGGTTGAATATATCAACACAGATATAATGACAATATTCTCCACTCGTGACCAATACTGACATTATTTTCAGTTAAAAATATGAAAATAGCCTTTCTCTACATTCGAGTTGCTAGGTACATTCTGTTTTTGTTTTTATTAGTTACTTTATTCAATTAATTTTATTTTCGTATTTTGCTTTGATAAAGTCCACATTGGACGAAACGCGTCAGCAGTTACCAGTTTTCCGATTGTCATTTTTATTCATAAATATATATATATATAAACACTTGGCAATATTAACTATTGTCGAAAACGGAAAGGGCAAACTATCTATCTATCTCAGTCTGTTCATATCTATCTATCTATCTATCTATCTATCTATCTATCTATCTATCTATCTATCAAGAAAAAAGAAAGTTAGTGAATTGTATGAATATATAGCTACATAAAATACAATACTCTTTTTGTGAGATTTTCATCGATTTTCACCCTCCATTTCACAAAAGTGCTGGAGAATAAAATATTTTTTAAATATCCTCATACCAAAAATCTACATTGAATTTGAATTGCATCGATGTAATCCATAATATATTTGACTTTTGACTTTACATCTCCGCTGACTTTTGCTTCATAGTCTCGAGTCATTTGCTGGACAAACTTTTGACGCCAATCACATTCTTTTCAGTCACCCTTCTGATTTCTTATAGAGCTTGAATTTGAGTAGACATAATTGAAATATAGCAATCAAGTACAACAAAGAATATGATTACCATCAAAACTTGTAGAAATTAAATTCTAATTTAGAAGACAAACATTCTATCCAACCGATCTATCAATTCAGTGCAGGATTGGTGTGCAAATATCTAAGGTTTCTATTGACTTCCAGTTTAAATGCAGTGAAAATAGACTTACGTGGAATTCAAAGACAATTTTAAGATTTTTGTGTTTAGAATGTTACAAATTAGGCATAGTTTATTCGAAAAACTTACATATTTCAGATTTCTGTGATATAAAAATGTGATACATTATATTTTATTTAGCTATGAATGTCAACTTGTTTTAAATGTAAAAGTTGATGACGGTTATTTATAAAGTTTTTTTCCGGAAGTGAGTAAATGTTTACTGAAATATATCAAAAAACGATGATGCGTGCGCGCCAGCACACGCATACACACACACGCACACATACGCACACGCATATACATCGTTGCGTAATTGGGGAAGAATCTCTTTCTGATATATGTTTCATTAAAAATGACTAACAAAGAACATCTGTTTATTTAATGTATAAGAACAATTGATTTCTTTTCCTTTCTTACTTAATGGACAATTTGGGACACTTTCTACACACACACACACACACACACACACACACACACACACACACACACACACACACACACACACCACATCCCATGCACCCACCCCACACATACAGAGTCCAAAAATGAGATCACTAGTTCGCAGACATGAAAAATACGATTTCACAAAAACACTTGTCAGTCATTTTTAGTGATATAATCAAATGGATAAATATAGGTAAATGCATGAGCAAGCGTTCGGATACACACACACACACACACACACACACACACACACACACACACACACACACACACACACACACACACATATATATATATATATATATATATATATATATATATATATATATATATATATATATACATCCAATAGTGTAAGGAAAAATACAGTTCTCAATGTTAAACTGAAACTCCGAGTTGTGCAACCAACGTAGAGTATTATATATATATATATATATATATATATATATATATATATATATATATGGGGTGTCTCTGTGTTTCTGTGTGTGTGTATTAGTATATATATATTTATATATGTATATACACACACACACTCACATACACACACATATATGATAAAATATAGTTTTTAGGTATGCTATACTTATGGTTTTAAGTGCTCAATACCATGGACATAGCGTATGTAAATATAAAAGTGGACATTGAAGTCAACGCCCAGCGGCAACAGTCTGTTTTATGCTCATACGCAATCGTCAAGCCTGACACTCTGTTATATAATAGGTTATCTATTTGATGTCCGTTATCCATTTTTATGACTTACTTTGCGAAACATTATAAACCTTACGCAAACTTTTAACTATTCTCATCGCTTATTTAAATTTTATCAAGTGAAGTGTAGAGATTGATTCTTGAGAATAAACATGCACCTGTCATATTATATAAAAAGCAGGATCTCCATTGTTTAATCTTAGTTTACCTTTCTGATACATTTATTTGCAACATTCTTTGCAGGTAATCTCTTTTCTCTATAATTGTTCTCAATTACATTTTGGAAAGTATGAATATAAAAAACTACATAAAACGGATGCATTGTTAAATTTTGCGGAAATTTGTGCTCAGCTCCACGTAATTTTTATGCCTACAGCTGTCAGTTTAATATTTGAATTCATAAATCATTTTTTAGGGTAGATATGGCTCTTTTTAATTTACACCTACCTGAAAGATATAAAATTTTCGTCCGATTAAGATTACCGCCTCAAAACAAAAAGTCTCTTCTCAACTTTTAATCATGTTCTCGATTTATTACTTGAGCATACATATTCCATTATATATATATATATATATATATATATATATATATATATATATATATATATATATAGAGAGAGAGAGAGAGAGAGAGAGAATTTTACGAATATATCAATATGTATTTATGAATATCTTGAATAACGGTTGCCTGGTATTAATATAACTTGGCAACTAATCAAAAAAAGTTCTAATATGCAGTTAATAGTGAAATACCACTGAATGAGCTTGTTTACAGTGAAAACATCGCATTAGCCATGGCCGACCGAGTTAATGCTGCTTAACTCCTGAAGGGTTTTTCCAATTTTTCTCTTTTTGCCATCACATACTGTGGATGAGATTAAGGTGAACGAGGCAGCTGATGTTGATCTCGGGTGAGGATTTTGCAGAGTTTTTTGAAAAGTAGTTAGGTTTTTAATATTATGTTCTTTATGTTTTCCGAACATACATTGTCGAGAAAGAAAGAAAGAAATAAAGAAAGAAATAAAGAAAGAAACACCGAAAGAAAGAAACACCGAAAGAAAGAAAGAAAGAAAGAAAGAAAGAAAGAAACACCGAAAGAAAGAAACACCGAAAGAAAGAAAGAAAGAAAGAAAGAAAGAAAGAAAGAAAAAAAAACATCAAAAGGAACATCGAAGGAAAGAAACAAAGAAATATGAAGAGAAGTTTCTTTCGCATAGACCTTGTAGAAAGAATAATCGATATCGGCCCCTGAAGGTTGTCGGGAGTATCCAGGAAATCGATAAATTTCTTGTGGTAGTTCATAATGTGCGACGTCATTTGTTTTCATTTGGATACGCATTGAGCAGATATGGATGTACGTGAGAGATTCATTGAAGATTGTAGTTTAAAAACACTTTGCTAACAGAGCGATCCTCTGTGGCTCAATCGATTAATGCACGTCAGGCTATATGACGGTTCCGTATAGGATACAGGTTCGATTCCTGTCGGAGGACGAATATTTTCTATGAAAATTTATCGGACATTCAGGCCGGTAAATGTTGTTTAATACTGTTTATTATAAACAGAGCATTTACTTAAATATTTGTATCTATAAAAAGAACGTATAAACATAAAAATGTCTTAAAATGCAATTATTGTTGATATTTTTTGTAGATGCTGGGGGGGGTTCGATGAAGGATGAAAAATTCTATGAAGGGGTTGATGGCCTAAAATATTTGAGGGTCGATGATCTAAGCCAGAGTTAACCAACCATGCAAATCTTGTCGAACAGTCGATGAATAATGGCTTACAAGATCTTTGAATAAGGCAAGAGAATCTTGAAGAAGTACAGAGTGTGGATTTACGAAAACAAATGCATTGCTCGAGACAAGATTCTTCTAAAAGATAAATCATCATCATATCAATAAAATGAACTCAGGGAAGATTAATTCTTTAGGTGAAGACATTTTACCGCCTCCTCCGAAAATTAACCTGACTAGCATCTAAAGATTTCTGTTTAGTCAGATCATTGGAACTTTTTCTCTTTGGCAAAACCTTTAAATTAGGGAAGAGATCAACTCAGTAAATTCTTTCAACAAGGAAGAAAAGAATTAGTTTCGCAGAAAACTTTTATTCTTATTTTTATTAATGAGCTACGGTTTTTACAGTCTCTCCAAATGATATTAACTTTCTGGACAGCCTAATAATTTGTAAAAGGAACGCTTCAGAGTTGTGGGTGGCCTAACAACTAACGGCACAGAGAATAGAATTGTGGAACTGAGTTCAAACTGGGACAGGTTGTGTTTAATTCGCACTAATGCCATTGAGAAAGTCTCTATTTACTGAAAAAAAGGGCAGTTAGAACCCTAGGTTGGGCATCGGGATTGTATCCCTTCAACTGATACGACAACAACCTTACTTGGTTAACTTTGCAACTCAACGCTGCACAAGAAATCTGAAGGAATATAAAATATATACATACATACATACATACATACATACATACATACATACATACTAGCTAGCCACTCGTATTCGAGGATACCCGTCTTCTAGGATGGGTAGCCAGTCCCTACTGCAAACACTCGCTCAGGCACATTTGCGTTTGTTCAACACCCACCTGTGGTTTATGCTGCAACTATGCTGGGCAGACCTTAGTTACAGTTTCTGGGAGAGAGTGTGTTATCTAGCGTGATCAACAATCCAAACAACGCCAGCACACTCAAACCCCCGGTCACGATTACTTTTGACTTTGTGCTAGCACAGCTGTCGACGGCCCCCAAGTGTTCCGTCTACCCAATTTCGCACACAAGGCTCGGGTCAACCCGTGGTATGGTTTACAGGAACTTTCCAAAGGTGCCGCACTCTGGGACCGTCCCCTTCCAAACCGATAACGTCAGGAAGTCTCATTCCTGAGAAATCAACCGTGGTGTGATTCGAACCCGGGTCAGAAAGCGAACGTTCTAACCACTCGGCCACGCACCCATATACATACATACATACATACATACATACATTCATATATACATCTATATATATACATAAATACATACATGCATACACACATGCTTACATACATATACATACATATATACATTTATGGTAGCCAGCTAATCGTATCCGAGCAAACCGTCAGCTAGCCAAACCCCGTTGCAGACGTTTGTTCAGTCACATTTTGTTCTTAAAAGACACAAGCTGTGGTTTATATTGCAATTATGCTAAGAGGACCTTAGTTACAGTCTTTGGAAGAGAACGCATAACCTGGCGTCTTCATAAGTTTTGAACACGAACAGAACGCTAAAACCCTCAGTCATGATGACTTGTGACTTCGTGCTTGCACGAACATCGACGGCCATCGACGACCTCCGAATAGTTCCGTGTATCCAATTTTACTCACAGGGCCTGATATGGTTTTCGGGCACTTTCCAAATGTGCTGAACGCTGAAATCATCTCCTCAGGCTGATAACATCAAGAAGGCCTGACGAATCCACTATGTACGCACACATACGCTAACACACACACACACACACACACACACACACACACACATATATACATATATATATATATATATTATACGAGTCCTTGAAAATAATTTAGATAGTATTTTTTTCATAAGTGGATAAGCCTCTTTTCAAAACCGGAAATGATATATATATATATGTGTGTGTGTGTGTGTGTGTGTGTGTGTGTGTGTGTGTGAAACACTTGTAGTCGTTATATTTGATTACAAGCCAGCGATAAGCAGAAAAATGCCGGCAATTATCGTAAATATAAAACCAATAAAAGTCTAAGCTGTCAAAAAGGTTGATCAGGTTACGCTAATCTGCGAGCAATAAACGCTTTCCTTTGAATGAAACAAATAAGTTTAAAGTATTTCTTCTAATATTAGGACGTATCAAAAGTATTTTCGTTTTTACTCTAATGTTTGTTTTATGTACACATGTAGATATTATCTATCAGTTCACTCTTCTTCTTCTTCTTCTTCTTCTTCTTATTATTATTATTATTATTATTATTATTATTATTAGGGTGCATCGAAACATTTTCTTACAAACCTTTAATTCAAAGCCTGTTTCATGCCTACATGAAAAGACTATCTATGACTACACTCTTATTCTTATCAATATTTCAATGTTTCAGATGTTATAATGGTGGATGCAAATAATGTGATTCTCTCAATTTTGAAGCATTATATTTAAATAGGTTTCAAAGCTGCTCACAGGGATCAATCAGTGGAAAGCAAGCATGCTGTAAATGACCGTACTGCCTCGTAGTCGCCTGAAATATTGTTCACATATAAATAATTATTTATCCTCGATTATTATGTTTAAAAACACACAGTAGATGAGAACAGCGCTCAAAAACTCTTAGTTGTGTCAGGAACATTGAAAAGATAAAATGTTAATTCTGGTAAGCGGATTGAACTCAATACTATAGATTTAGAAGGTCAGCTCGTTGGCCATTGCACCACAATAAACAGCCATGTAGGTGTTTAACTGAAAAAAAACAACTTACTTTTACTTGCATTATTTGCATTATTCGAACTGTTATCCTCATCTTTATTGCCATATTCACAACGTTTCGGCAGTTGCACACTCCGGTCTTCTCCAGGTGACTGGAATTTCGAATCGAACTCCTTATTTTGTCCACCGGGGTAGATTGTTCTAGTTCCATGTGCCATGCCTCTTCCGGTTGTTTCAGTTATTTCTCTTTAACTCAACTCACCAAGGTTTGATTCACCAATTGTTGTGGCCTGGTATTGAGCTCACACCTCTTTGGGTCTAGTCACTGGATCTAACCAACATCTTTAACCACTGGTCCATGTGTCCTTGTAAATAATGCAAGTAATCATAATATCTCATATCAGGGATATAAAAAGATATTGAAGAATCTGTACGGACCCGATATACCAAAAATTGCTTTTGATATACCTTTATATATTGTTTAGAGAGTAAAAAGTAATTATCGCACTGAATTCTGGACAATATCCTTGCAGGAGACTGAAGACTGAAACGTAGTTCTACCGAAGGATTCGAGAATTCTATGAATCCAACCTGGCTTTGTAATAGGAGTGGTTGTGTTTTTGTTTGAGTTCATAAACAGTTTGGTTTGGTTTGGTTTATTTTATGGCATACACATATTTTCAGGTAAATTGATGCTTTGTTTTGATTAAAAAAATAGATAGGTAGATATAGGCTTGGTCACAGCTCTCAGGTTCCGTAAAATTTCTGTGGAGTATGATCCCACATCTCTCAAGACCCGTAGAATTCCTGAAGTGCATGGAACCACAGCTCTCAAATCCCGTAGGATTCCTGGGGAGTATGAGACCACAGCTCTCAAGTCCCGTAGAATTCCCGATGTGTGTGGGACCACAGCTTTTAGCACGCTAGGTATTGCTGCTCTGGTTGTTGTATCTTCTCTCCGCCAGCGTCGTGAAATGTTGTGGGTCCAGAGATGAACCAACTTCACCATGGTTAATTTTAACTATTTTATTAATTTTCATGTCAACATTTTCTAACTATCCAGTGGGGATCGCTCCTCCTCACTGGGGAGCCGTTCCAGACACGAAAGTGAACACGTCTACATTACTTGTCGGTCAAGAAAACTCGCTAAAAAACTTTCTCTCTCTCTATCTTTCATTCGACTTCCTTATTATGACTTCCATCTGCCCTCGAAGGTCAACGTCAGGAAGTCCTTTAAGAAAATGATAGCTAAACTATTATTTAGCATGGTTTCCATAATAAGTAGTAGGTTTTCACGGGATGAAGTTGTTAGCCCCATGCTCAATCGGTATTGAATTCAGAATTATCATCTTCACGGACTGGTTGCCAATCACGGTTAAAATATCTCATTCTGCCCTATTATTCAATCCATAGCTGGGTGGGGGGAGACGAGATGAATTCATACATTTCCTAAAGGGAATTTATCCGTAAATGAAAGCAGTGAACTTAACTGGAATTCGAACTCGGGTCTCCGATTTCTCATTCTGAGTTGGTATCCATTACACAACATATTTATATAGATCAGTCTAACTCATCGTTACAAGCAAGGGGCACCCCGAACTCACTACTGCTGTATGAGATTGCAATATAGCAGGTATCATCTTCGTTACCATATATATGTTAAAAATATTGTGGTAAATATTATGTAGACTCAAAACAATTTCTCCTTTTATTCGCATGCGTGTGTAAACCTTTTGCGTTTACATCTTTCCTTGACTAAATCCTAATCATTAAAACCAACAAATCCCTCCTTTCTTCTCTCTTCCAACACCTCTTGCCCACTGCGTTTCCTTTCTCGCCGAAAGTACTTCCCGCCAAATCAATCAAGTTTCAATTTTCTTGTAGATTGAAACTTTTGTTTCCGGCCTCAAATGATTTTTGCATTTTGCAACCAGAATCAACACTAACATTTATTTTTAACATGGTGCAGGTGTCGTATCTCACCAGATTAAACATATTGATTCCTTGGACCCGCCAGCTGGCATTTTAACTGCATATGTTCATTTTCTACTTTCAAACTTATTCAAAGTTATAAATGCTAATGATTAGAAAGTGATCCCGGAGAGCATCAGACAAGCGGATGCACTATTTTTTCCACAGATTCAGCTAAAACTAATTTGAAAAACAAAAAAGAGAAATAATTTTAAACAGTATGATTTACGTCTAACGGCCTTCGCAGTAATAAAAACGAACTTAAAAAAAAAAACAATTTTTTTTTTTACTCAAAGATGGGTATTCACTAAAAATAACGCTTATAATTGGTGGTTATATGTCTCTGAGTAGTCATCCATGTTTTCTTTGCTTTTTTACAAGCAAATTTATATCTAACGGCTATAGATTGAAAGTGTTAATAAAGGAGAAAAGAAATCTCCCTACAGGAATCGAACCCGTAGGAGAATCTGCTTTTTAAACCACAAGAATCCATAACAGTTAAATATAGTTCAATTACCCAACTGAAGAAATGCACAAATTAAATTAAGTTAAATTGGGAGGAAAGATGTATGAGAAATAAAAAGTTTACGTGTGACACGATTCTTCCCTTAGGACTAAACCGATTCCGATGAAGTCCTAAGGGACGAATCGCGTCACACGAAAACTTTTACCACTTTGTCATAGATTAGGAGATCAGCCAATTACGCTACCTTGGTTTCAATCTTTTGAATTTTGAGCACATTTTAACAAAACTGTTTCTGTTCTAATTCAACTCTGGCCTTTTAGTTTTTTTATATTTATATATATATATATATATATATATATATATATATATATATATTTTTAAGGTGTGCTATATTTATGGAAAAAATTACTCAATATCAGAGATATAGCGTATATATATATAAAGTGAACATTGAAGTCAACACTCAAAGGCTGTTTCATGCTAGACGCAATCGTCAGGCGGCCTGACGATTGCGTCTAGCATGAAACAACCTATCTCTGCATGTTGACTTTTACACACACACACACACACACACACACACACACACACACACACACACACACACACATATATGGGAGAAAATCAATGACGAAGCGGGAAAAAATATATGACGCCTTTTGTCTTTGATGTTTACGTTGATGCAACTACACATGCACGCGAAAGGAAAGGTGATGATGAAATTTTAAAGTTTTAAAGTTATGGTTTTTTAAATATTAAATTATTTCTTCTTATTAAAATCCACTAAGCTTGCTAGGTCAGCAAACATCGCAACACCTACCCGCTACATTTTAGATTTAGTTCTCTGTATTTTTTTACCCCCCAAGCTAAGATGGCTATTAAAGTATGGTGAACGAGAGTAAAGAGAACGAGATGCATGAACCAGTGGCGACAGCGAAAAATGAATTTTCAAAACTGTTTTAAATGTCGATAAATTGAGTAGGTCTCAAGGAGAGTATTTAGATGAAGGTTAAGGCACCATTGCTGTATGTCAAACTGTTTAATATGTGTGTGTGTGTACATGTATGTGTGTGCGTACATGTGTGTGTGTGTGAGTACATGTATGTGTGTGCGTACTCGCGTGTACACAAGGTGCTTTTCATACGCGAAAAAAAAAACAACAAAAAACGAATAAGCAACGTACGAAGGTTTTCTATCATATCTTCTCTTTTATTTTTATTTCGCACTCATAAATAAAGACTTTTGATGTATCGCAAATTTTACGTCTTTCTACCCCTTACATGTTTTTCAATCTTTCTCTGTTAATATCCAGCCAGCAATTCTGTTTTTCTTTTCTTCTCCATTCCTTCCCCAAAACTATGTATATATTTATTCTTTCCTTTCACCACGTTTTCTTTTCATCTTTCTCTAGTTTGCTTAAAAGGAATTAAAATTTAAACAACATCCCAAACTCTTTTAATAATATTGGTTAGAAAAGAATTGGAAATAATGTTTAAAATGTGTATTTGAAATTTTCTGAATTCAAGTATTGAAATGCGGGTAGCATAACAAGAACAATAATTTATTTTCTGTCTATATTTCTGAGATGAGGTATTATGTTACATTGTTCCGACTATCGTGCTTAGTTGTCATATTTATCACAACGTTTCGGTCGTTGTACGCTCAGGCCTTCTTCAGGTAGTTGAAATGTCGAACTAAACCCTTTATTTCGCTCGCTGGGGTAGACTGTTCTTGTTTCACGTGCCATGTCTAATGGATGTCAGTTATCAGTTATCTGTTAATTCCCCTCTTTAATCAGGTATTGAACCTACACTTTTTAGGTCCGGACACTGGATCTAACTAACGCCTTTATCCACTCTGCCATGTGTCCTTGAGGACATCTGTGTGTGAATTTCTTATAATCCTAATTTTTTTTACCAGAGCTCATATTGCAATTATCGTTGTTATTATTGCTTTTCTCTGGCACTCCTTATTACTGGTTCCCATATTCTATTCATTTCTATGCTTGGCTTCATTGAAAAATTCGTAAACTTAAGCAATCAGCACACATGCTAGGCCACAAAAATCTCTTTGTACCACTTGCACCACTGAAGAAGATCTTGAGAGAAGATCGAAAGTACTTGGGAAATTAAAATAAAATAAATTTAAACAGCTATAGCACATTTCTCTCATCCTTTAACATCAATACACGGAAGGTTTTGTTCGATTAGTGTTTTCAGATGCTGATTGTCAATTGCAGATGGACATCCTCTACCACCTTTATCTTCAAGACTCCTATCCCCACTACGGAACTTCAGAAAGCAGTGCCGTACTGTCCCATCACAAGCGGATCCTTTACTTCATGCTCTGTTAATGTTGACTGCAGTTTGAGAAGCGTTATGACAGAGCTTGAATTTATATATAAAGGTAAACGCATCTCTTCTTTTTTCATGTTCAAGATGAGGTGCATATAATGATTTAAGTTAAATTCTGAAAGATATTTATATAAAATTAACAACGAGGGCACATCAATCATTAGGAATGTGTAATATTTTTGTGCAACTATTATAATAATGTATTAGAACACAGTTAAAATAAATGTTTATTCTAAAATCGGCCATTATTTTCCGAACAACCTAATATTAAATTTCCACTAATATATATATATATATATATATATATATATATATATATATATATATATATATATATATATATGTTGATGTTATAAAGATTACCATTCCATTTCCAACCTCCGTTTTGGTTATTCCTCATTCAGTAACCTTTTCTGGGTTAAACAAAAATACTTTTATGGGACGACGGGAACTGTCACCTCAGATTAAACATAAAATTAGGACATCTTTTTCTTTTCTCTCTGATCAATAATAAGACATACAAATCAAGTATTTTATCAGAAATGTACTCCGGGTGAGATATATTTCGGTATAATGCAATCTACAAGCACATTAATATCCCCTTGAATTCTTTAGAAACTAACGTGTTTACCAGATGAGTTACGTGATCTTTTTTGACATGTTACATATTTCGTGCTTTGCGAAAAGAGATGAGTTATTATTTAAGACTTTAAAAAAAGTTCATTTAAAGTAAGTGCTGTTGATATATATCGCTTTATTGTTTAAGTATTTCATATATATATATATATATATATATATATATATATATATCAACAATCCTTGCAATATTATGACATTGACCTCCTACGCATTTGTTCCAAATAATACACGCACTTTGAAAGAAGGCGATTGCTATTTGACTCTGTCTTTGACCTGTTACATGCTGAACTGTTGAAATGGCGTGCAAACTGTGAAAATACCGTATCGATTGAAGAATATGAAATAACTCTTTTATGATTAATTTTTGACTATTTGACTAATTTTTCTTTATACAGTATTTTTGTTGTTTTTTGTGTCAAAACGTAGGTCGTCTTTATATTCTACGACTGGTAGTCTAGAAAAATAAAAAGGAATAGCTCCTAATGAGATTTGTTGCTTTTATCTTTCGATTCATACCACTAACTAATGGTCGCAGAATGTAAAAACGAGCGGGACATTTTGATAAAAAGCAATCAAAATAAATGAAAGTAAAACTAATCAAAAATTAATAATGAAAATTCTTTAAGAAATTCGAACTTCCTAAGACGTTTGTTTTGAGAGATTGTTAAGTATTTAACCCCTGAAACGTATTCTTTATTTTCCATCCATGATGTTTAGTGTGTCCCTGGGCTCACCAGTTCCACGCTCATTTACATCTAATATTACAGCGAAATGAAGTTATCGTATTTTATTGAGTATAATACGAGAAATTTTGAATGAAGATTAAAGGCAAAAAGGGAGTCGTGTTATACACAGGTAAATATCTTTAGAAAGTTTTCTCGGCTTAAAAACCTCTTATTTGAAACAGCAAGATTGTAAATACACTCAGATAACACAATAGATAGTAAAACACAAAGTAGGCAGATGTTGATAGTTGGCAATATTTGTTCTTTGGCAATCAGCGTAATTGAACATCTTTTGGCTCAAAAACAGGAAATCCACCGAAACTGATTAAAAAAAGAGTAATGAAGAGAATACGCAAGATCTGTCATGTGTTGATAACATTAATGTTACAACAAAGTACCTTTCGAAAAATAAGTTTTGAAACGGAAACTAGGAGAAGACATTGAAATTTTAATGAATGATATGAAGCAACTTTTCAAAAAGGAATTACGTAGAGATGGCTGTTCTACGGGGGCGTATTATACACAAGGATACAATTTATTCCTTTTAGCTCGTATTGTACTAAAGTCGTATTACACACAAGAATATACGGTAATTTAGTAGTCTCCAGTACATAGTAAAAAATATACTGCCAAATAAATCAACTTTGCATAGAAGACCATAGAGATACTATTTAAAATCATTTTTTGATGATAGGAGAGCTTTACAAGATATCAAATATGGTTGATAACAGTTATAGAGCATAAAATTCGTAGAATATTAAAAAAAAAAAAAAAAAAAAACAAGCAAACAACGAAGTGAACGTTTCGCCAACAAAAATAAAATTAAATAAAAACTGTTAAGAAAAAAAATAGTAATAATGAAATTATTTTATAGAAAAAGTCCTGGCATTTTTGTTTCTTATAAAATTTCTTTCTTATATATTTTTCTTAACAAAACTATTTCCACGATGCGTATTTATCACTTGCATTTGTTTCCTCTGTTAGCCACCAGGTGGAGCCAGGAAAACTTTTTTCCCGGCTTCGAACAGGAAGTCATCCGTATACCCGCACCGTAGCATTCTGGGAACAACCTGCGACTGCACATTAAGGCAACACAGACTGCAGTAGCAGAAGTGCAGCTTTGCAGCTGCATTATGCTGAAATGCACTTTCTAAGGCTGTGGTTTGTAAGAAGATATACGGAATACGGAATATGTATATGAGTTTCTGTCTGAGTTTGCGCATGCGCGTTTATTCCTTGCATCCACATCGGTCAACGGATTTCCTTCCAGCACAAATCCAATATCTTTCTATTCTATGGAAAGTATTAAATTATATTCTCAAATAGTGGTTCGGAGGTTGAAATAGTTACAACATTCTTTGTTGTCTGTCGCGCAGAGATAAAAATTAGATTTTTTTAATGGAAATATTCTCATTCCAGCTAAAAGACTGACACGACCATATTCCTACGATCACAGCAACAATTACATACGGGTACCTCTAAAGTCAGGAACAACTATCTGATCGAAGTCTGTTTAACTTTTTTTTATACTATTATATCACACACACACACACACACACACATATATATATATATATATATATATATATAGAGAGAGAGAGAGAGAGAGAATGTATACATAGGAATCGAATGTTTGTTTAACGTTGTCTATATCCATAAACGCTTTATCCCGCATACTGATCAGTCTTTCTATACAAACATAGGTTCCAAACAATGTAATATAAATTATATATATATATATATATATATATATATATATATGAGAGAGAGATAGAGAGAGAGACAGAGAAAGAGACAGAGGGAAAGACAGAGAGATAAAGAGAGACATGAGTCGATATTGAAAGATAGATTTAGTTTCATGCCTTTCTATGTCTATATCTGCGATATTCAGCATTGCCCCTCTATAGCCAATTCTTAAACTATATATATATATATATATATATATATATATATATAAAACAACCAATATTTTTTTATGAAAGTATTTATTTGTATTTGATATTTCAGATCGACCTCGATCTTTCTTCAGAAATAACTGTTTATATATTTATATATATATATATATATATATATATATATAAAATAAAAATGAGCAAAATTATCTTCCTAACTCAATTTCATGAAAATGGTATCCATGCCCCGTCAGGGATTTAAGTAATAAATTGAATTAATTTGCATATTAGATATCAAATATTTCTTAAAATACCTTATTAAAACTTTGTTAATACTTAATATAAACGTTATTGCATAATTTTAAGAGTGTTAACATTTATAGTTTATTAAATATTAGATATACTTGACTTATATATATATATATATATATATATATATATATATATATATATATCTTGCATATCTATATATATATGTATATATAAATATAACGTAATATATATGTGTGTGTGTGGGCGTGTGTGTGTGTGCATTTAAACATTTCACATTAAGCAAGGTAATAAAGTCACTAAAGGTCAAGGTATTACTGAGCGTTAGTAAATATGAGAGGAAAAATACTAATAAAGAGAGCGAACGATAAAATAATAAGAATTAAGAAGACAGAAGATATCGATTGATATCGCATTTAAATTTTTGAAGATAAAAGTTGACTGAGAACCAAGAAGCCGGAAGAAACCGTTAGCATAGAACTTACGGTTACCTCCAGATTGCTGCCGATAGTATTGTTCTTGAATTTTTTGTTATAATGCGTTTTTTTTAAAATATATATTGTACTTTATTTTCCATGTTAATAAAGTACAATATATATTTTTAAAAAATCACCATTATAACCGAAAGCGTTTACGGCTTCTCTTTTCTTTTTAAAATATACACTTTTCTCTCGATGGAACAACTCTAATCTCTCCCTTACACACACACACACACACACACACACACACACACACACACACACACACACATATATATATATATATATATATATATATATATATATCGAGATGTTGATGAAAAAGCCAGAAATGCAATAAGATCAATTATTTCTAGATCAACGTTTCACTTTTAGTTTATTACAAGACTAATCCAATTGTTGTCTTTCTTGTTTTTACGTTTTAATCATACTTGGTTGATAACCGAAAAACCAGAATTTGAAGGAGAAATGTATGGGTATTGTGAAAAACTCGAAGTAAGAGAAGCTTTAGTTGCTTTAACAATAGAGATCATCCTAAAGGAAAATAGACGAAGAAATAAAAATGACATGAAATTCTCAACATGATGAAAAGAAGACAAAAAACATTGTCAGGGCAGAAAACAGAATATAAGACTCTACACAAAGTAATAAGTAACAAATACAGGCAGTCTAAAGAGGAATGACTCAACGAAAAATGTGAAGAAGTAGAAGGAATGAGTATCACAAATAAAGCAGATATGCATAAACAAATAAGAGAACTACCACGACAAAAGACATGCTCATCTACAGGATGTATAAAATCCAAGGACAGAACGCTGATATTAGAGAAAAGAAAATGCTTCATGTATGGTATTATTATATTGGAGAACTCTTCCGAAACGAAAGATAAAAACCGACAATACACAGAAATATACCCGGACCGCAAATATTAAAATCTGAAATGGAATCTACACTGGCAAACTTGAACAGAAACAAAAAGGCAGGGCCAGACAGAATTGTAATAGAGATGCTGGAAGCTTTAGATGATTTCGGCATTGACAAGATTACAGAAATAATATATGAAATCTACAACAGTGGTGATATACCGGATGATTTACATTGATCTATTTTCATAGCAGTGCAAACGAATCGGACAATCACCCTAATGAGCCATATAACAAAACTTATCATTCGAAGTCTGATAAATAAAGCGCACAGTACAGTCATTCAGGAAATAGGATTCAACAAAGGCACTGGAACAAGAAACGCAATATTTATGATCAGAATGTTATCAGAAAGAACAATACAACTGCAGAAGGATGTGTACCTGTGTTTTATAGATTACGCAAAGGCGTTCGATAAAGTTCGCCAAAAAGATCTGTTGGAACTGCTCAGTAAGCTTGACATATTTGGGAAGGATATTAGAATAATCAGGAACCTATACTGTTTGAATACGAATAGAAAATGAACTACCAGGACTCAATAATGAATCCTGATAGGAATACTAATTCTTTTAGCAGCACAATCTTAGCAGCATAAGATATGCAGATGACACAGTGTTGATAGCAAAAAGGAAAAGAAAACTTTAAACACTCCAACAGAAGGTATTGAGGGAAAGCGAGAAAAATGATTAGATATCAACTTCAGGAAGACAGAATGTATGGTCGTTAGTAAAAGGAAAATGCAAATTACAAATTGAAGATACCAAAATCAAACAAGTACAACCATTTAAATATCTGGACGGAAAGTGCAAATCTGAAATAAAAAAATCTATTTCTTGGAAGACCACAAAATTTCTTTGATCAGAAAGATGAACAAATATGGGAGGAAGGAATAATGAAATTGTCTAAAAAATAACATTGAATATTGGAAGAAAACGTAAAGTATTAAAATTCTATGTCTTAATCTGTTACATTTTAGTCATTTAAAACTTGTCCTATTTAGTTATCAGATTTGTAAATTTCGGATTAGGATTTTGAGTGTATAAAATTGGGTCATTTAGGTTTAAAAGGATGATACACTCAAACATTGCTAGTGAATTATCAGTGAGTCGTTTGTTAGGTTTGTGCTATAACTGACAAGAAAAAGATATATTTTCTACGAGTTTAACTCTAAGATAAATTTGCTAATAGAAAGGATTATTTATTCATTTACTGAACGTAGCTTAATCTGACATAAGATCACAACAGTGGATATCACATGATTTTCAAATTCACTATCCTAAGGACTTAGTCTGCAAAATAAGCATTGGGAAAAGCCTATTGATTGAGGGGGATGTAATGATTTCCAAGATTTTTTGTCAAAATCTTTCATTCTTATAATTTAGGAACTTCATATCATTATACTTTCCATTATAAAAGAGTAATACTTCTTTTAATTCGATTAATTCTTAAAGACGCTGGATGTTTTAAACAAGCAGAAAGAGTTACCTGATACAAAACAAATGAGGTTTGGAGAATACATCGCGCGTAGAAGAACATCCCATCCCGACTCTAAGACTGTTTGATTTATTGTATTTGTTGTTGGACTATAAATACTTGATCACCATCCCAAAAAACTTTTCTGTTCTTATGCGTCATTCAGATATGCCAGTTGCTCCTTTTAGCATTTTGAATTGATAATTCGTCCCAGACTCAAGAAAATAAAACACTTGGAAGAATAGTTGTCTGTAGAATTCATTCAGATTGAGATTACTGTCAGCGCTCTTGGATCTTATAGTATTCTTTGTTTTGAAATTTGGAAATAAATTTATATATTCACTGCTAACGGCTATATTGACAAAAATCACCTTTTTCTGTCAAGTAATTAGAGAAAAAGGAGTGTCTAAGTATTACCAATATACCTTCAGTTAAGTTTAAGTGTAACTCAATTGCCTAGTTTCTGATTTTCCTAAAGTTGGTAAATGACGTTCTAAAATTGGTTACAAAAATGAAAAACTATGTAAAGATATTTTTAAGTCTTGTAACTGACTCTCTACAAGTGATTGATTAAGAAAATGACAAATTGAGTAAAAACATTTCTGGTATTACTGTAGCAATTTCTAAAAATGTGCACTGGAAAACTTTGCCTTAACCGTTAGACTAAAAATGCTAACCAGGGTGTCCCTCTACACTTTTGCCTCACAGACTATTTTGCGTTTAAATATTTTCCCCGGTTATTATTATTGTACTCTGCTCTTTCATGAGTCGGTCTTTTTTACGACTCCAACGACTATTTCGTTTATGAAGGTCGTACTCATTTTAGCCTTTCAATTATTTTCCAATGTTCCTTTACCGTTCATTGCATGTTGAGAAAGTATGACCACCCCTCTTCGAATATTCTGTCATTTTAATAACAGATTGCTACTGGGCATAGTTATTTCAATGGACATAAGTTTTTTTATAAAAAAATGTTACAGATATTAGAGACAGCTAATATACAAGAACAATTGCGTAGGTTAATGGGGTTTTCTTCTAATTTTAATTAAATTTTTTTAGATATTGCTGTATTTTAAAATTCATATTGCTTTCATAGCTATGAATTCATTAAGTCGTTATTAAACCTACCTTATTTGAAAACTAATTTAACATGAACGTAAAAACAAAAAATAAAAAAACAAAAAAACCGACGGCCATATATAAATAATTTTACAATTGCATTGCAATTTAAAACATAGTTTTTTTTATATTTTCTTCTGAAAATTAAAGAAAAAAATTCTTTCTGCCATCAAATAATTATTGAATTTTATCTGTCAAATTTGACGGCCAGGTTTTGGTTTATATCACAAAGAAGCCCATCACACGTACACACACACTGCACACACACACACACACACACACACACACACACACACACAAATATATATATATATATATATATATATATATATATATATATATAGGATGCGTGTCATGCGATTTTTTGGAGACCTAATTTTGAAACTAATTTTAAGGGGTCGAATCATACACGAGATATAAAATTAGCGTATGTACTGTTGGCCCTGGCTATGCTGTTGCCCAAAATATATACCCATTTACTATAGTTAAATTAGTTTCAAAATTAGGTCTTCAAAGGTCGCTTGTTACGCAAATATATATATATATATATATGTGTGTGTGTGTGTGTGTGTGTATATATATATATATATATAGAGAGAGAGAGATACAAAGATAAGTTATGTGCCATGCGATCGCTTAGGCGATCATATATCTTTCGATACATGACTGACGTGATTTTTTCCCGCAGTAGTTTGCCATTTCTTTCTGCGGTCGACCGGCTATTTAAATTACTCATAGCTAGGGAGAGAAGAAGAGGATTCATACCTAGAGTATTAGCACGTAAGTGAAAGGATTCGATTGGAATTCGAACTCGGTTCTCCGAATACTCAATGTTATATAGGGGTATATTAATACACAATGTGTGTGTGTGCACTAATTTATTATGAAAAGGCCGGCCATATAATTTTGCAACCGAAATGTACTTTTAAAATATCAAAGATTTCTTGCATTTCTTTTTATATTCAATAATTCCTAGATATAAAAGGAAACAAATTAGATTTTGTTTACGTTTAAATTTCTAGAATGAGGAGTTATTATTTTTCTTATTTTTAGTCAAACGCATCTTTATTTTTTTTATCACGACATTTCGGTGTTGTACCCTCCAGTCTTCTTCAGGTGTCTCTCGATTCAGGTAATAACTGTCGATGAATAATTGTTTTCTACAGCGATAATAATAATAATAATAATAATAATAATAATAATTAATGATAATAATAATAACAATAATAATGATAATGATAAAATAATGAATGATAATAGTTAATGAAAATAATAATGATAATGATAATAATAATATTGAATGATAATAATAATAATGATAATAATAATGATAATGATAATAACAATAATGAATGAAAATAATAATAATGAATGAAAATAATAATAATGATAATAATAATGAATGATACCAACAATGATAATGATAATAAAAATAATGATAATAATAATAATAATTATGATTGAAAATAATAATAATAATGAAAATAATAATTAATATAAAATAATAAAATGAATAATAATAATTAATATAATAATAATAATAATAATAAAAATAAAAATAATAATAATAATGAAAATTCGTAATGAAAACAAGAAAATGTGCTAATAGGTGCACTTGGAATTATAAAAAATGGAACAAAACAACACATTGAAAAGTACAAAATGTATACAGAAACGTGTATATATTAGGTTGAATGATAAGTAATTTCTGTTTTGAAAATGTCTTTGGAACCAATCATATTTTGAAAAATAAAGTTGATAAAAAAAAGGATTGTTTTATAACGTAACCAAAATAATGCATGAGGTTTTATATATTCGGAATATTATTATTCAAATGTTAACCTTTTTATGACATTATTTTACGACCTAAAATTCCATTTCACACCAGACATTTCAATAAGCAATTCAAATTTGCCTCCCTTGACTACAACTTTATGCTGAAAACCGACAACCATAAAGAATCCTGCTTTTTAAATCCTTGAAAGTAAAAACATCCAAAAATGGTAGTGAAAATATTACCCGTCTCCTTATAAGGAAACAGTTGATATTCATTGACCGAACAGTTGGTGTTATTTTGGGTTCAAATTTATGAAATCTTTCTCTTAAAACAGTTTTTCAAGAAAATAGGTTTCTCAAGTCCAGTAACTGTTATCGCTCTTTCCAGTATTGATGCGGTCTTCCTTTCTAAACTTTGAAATAATACACAGCATGGTCCGAAAGTCTTCTTACCCCTACATAATATAATCTTCTATTTCAGATGGCTGACACGAGCTCCTACAGACCTTTTCGATGTGTGACAGCGTCAATGAACGTGAATAAATTGAATCTGTATTATTAGTTCTTCTATTGTTCTCATTGTCATTTGGTAGGAGATGACAAGACTTTCGGATCACCCCGCAGAACGTCAGTAACTTCATTATATCATTATTTTTCTTTGAGTTAAAGCTGATATCTATTTTAGTTGTTGCGTCTGCTGGAAATCTTAAGTGATGTGGGTTCTGTTTGTTGGTACAGTTCCTTGTTTGTGATCATGTAGCGCCAGTCCACAAGATTAAATAGCTATCATGAAAAAAAAGACAAGAAAAGAAAAACACAGTATATTAGTAACCTGATCTAATTGCTTAGTTATGAAACATTTTGTTGTCATAGAAACACGAAACATTTTCGCTTCCGACATTAAAAATATCTCATGTTCCCATAACAAAGAAATTTCTCATTACTATGTCACTGAGTTAAGCCCTATACGTAATACACGTTTAGGTGATCATGTATCTTTCGATACGAGGCAAATTTTGTTTTCCTCACAGTAGGTTGCTATTTCTTTATGCGGCAGACTGGTTGCCAACCAAGGCTAAAGAACCCAGTCTGTCCTTTTATTCAACCCATAGCTGGGGGAGAAGAGATGGATTCATGCCTTTCTCAAGGGGATTTCTGCGTAAGTAAATCGAACGAACTCGACCGGAATTCGAACTTTGCTCTCTGAATTCTCACTCCGAGCTGATATCCATTACACTACAACACACATTGCTAAACAGCGTTGACAAAAGGATGAAGACACGCTCTCTCACTCTCTCTTGCGGATTTAATCAGTCTGTATTGAGACGTCAATGAGTAAGCTTGTATTTTTAAATACATTTATTGCAGATTTTATAAGTATTTCATTGACTATTGTGTGATTTCTCTCCTGCACTGAATGTCTTGTGGAAAGATGCAATGAATAAATATATAAGTAAATGCTATATCTATTTTACAGAGTTCATATATTTCTTCCTTTTTTATCAGTATAAGTGACAGCAATTTGGAGGCAGTTTTATCACTAAATGCTAATGATAACTTGTGAGAAAGCCGTTTCCTTATAAGGAAACATTAGGCATTCATTGACCGAACAGTTAACGTCACTATCGGTCGAAATCTAAAAAAATCTTTCTTTTAAAATAGTTTTTTTTTTTTTTTCAGGAAATTAGACTTGTGGTAAGTACCTTCACTTTATCTGCCGGGATGCCAGCAAGATGGCGCTGTTCAGGACTATAGAAAGACTGGACAATAAACCCTCTTTGTCTTTTACTCCGGAATGTGCTATCGAAAAAAAAAACAGGACTTCTCCGTCTCTGGAGGAGATTTCTTCCCTTAATTTCAGCTACCCTCTCACACACACACATATTTTCTAACATTAAAGTCTATAAATGTTTTTCTTTTTTTTTTTCACACAAGTATATTTTCTGTCTTCTGGAATTATTTAATTCTTTATATAAAAACATGTAAAATTCCTATACGTGTTTAAATTCATTTCTTTTGAAAATGTCGTTTTCCTTTCTTTTGAAGCTTCTTAATCTAATCAGCAACAAGTTGCAACTCGTCCTGTTAAAAACTGGTGACCAACATCTGATACAAATTGGAGCACCATTTGTAACAGACAACTCAAGTTCACTGTTATCGCTTTTTTCAGTAATGGTGGGACTTTCCTTCCAAATCTTTTGTTTAAGGTATTGTGGAATGTCAACATATTGTTTATATCATTGCTTTCTCTTTTAGTTGCATATATTATCCATTTCAATTGTTGGAAGTTTTCAATTTATGTGGTTTTTGTTATTTGGTAAAGGTCTTTGTATGCAATTCTGTACCACCAGTCTCTACGGAGTCTGGTGAAGGATTGTCTTCTTTAATATTTAAAAAATCACTGGGAACTGTTTTTATATATAATAGTTTAGACATTTCTGAACGAGTGAGAGGCCATGCATGACATCTATATGATAATCCAGAGCAGATGAGGCTATTTAAGGACATGAGTTGTATTTTCGGGACATTATATTGATTTTGTTGTCACTTACGGTGTTGGATAAAAGTAGCTCTAGTGCAAGCTATCGTCTGTTCAATTTCTTTATCGTCTATACTAAATGTGTTATAAATGATCCATACACAGAGCTGTTTAGAATTTATTAATCTAACATTCTGGATTTTGTGGTGTTTTCAGGTTATGTGCCATCACTACTCTCAATCCGATTCCAGATCATAGTTTCTGTTTTAGAAAAAAAAGAATTGTTTAATGAATTTCACTAAAGGGGAGCTATTCATTTTTCCCGGAAAATAAGCGCAAGGTGAAATCATTTCAGCAGAAATATTATTGAGATGAAGTAAAACAAGCTCTATCGATTGTATAAGTAAAATGCAGACTAGAAACGGTAATTTTCGGCAATTATGTAATCAATTTTAAAAAAAAAACTTTAGCTTTAAACATACCGTCGACTCTCAACTTCTACTCAATGGTTAAATTTCTCCGACAACTACTTTCGAATTTATTTTTCACTAAGTACTGTAGCCTTGTGTCAGACAAATTTTATCTCAGTAAATATTTAAAAAGCAATTGACTTAACGAGACCATTGTTGCAGAATTCAGGTTTAACAAAGGGCTGCCAGTATTGTGGCCTCGTGTCAAACTAGGTTAAGCGTGTCACAGTAAAATGATGCTGCTACATCGCGTAATAGCTTATCAGTCAGGTATTTTCCAATAATATAATTGCTATCGATATCGATCTCATGTTGCTTCACTATTGTGACCTTGAGCAATACTTGACGAACCACTGAATATTCAGGACAAATAGAATTATTAGATATTTCAGATTTTGCAAATGCATAAAAGTACTGGTATCTAATCCTTCTGCCACCATTTTTTGTAGTAAAGTTTACCCAAGTCTCGAGAGCTACTCAAGGTAGATATTTACTCTTATTTTTTTTATGATGAATGAGTTAGGATATAAGTGAAAGGGGAAGTGATAGGATGTGAAAACTATGAGGATAAGGCGGTTAGATAACGCCTGACCCTTAACTTGAAGATGTTAAGATTGTGTAGTGTTCAGGGAAGCATCCGTGCAGATATCTGTTCTTGGGAAAAAGCAGTCTGAGCAGAACTTTCTCCTTATATTTGGAATACGGGGGAAATGAAGGTTATTCGGCTCCGTGTTATAAAGATTGGCTAACAGTGGCATCACATCATATAAAGTTTGATGTCGATCGACACTGCATCTGTGTGTGTGTCATACAATTCGCGAGGCAGCTGCAATCGGCAAACTGCTGCAGTGATGATTACTGCTGCAGTAACGGTAGCAGTAGTATCGTTAGCAACAGAGGTCGTGCGGAGTTAGCAACATACAGCGTGGTTGCAGAAGCAGGAATTATCACAGAACTGGCAGTACTAACATTCGCAACATTGGTAACAGGAGCAGCAGTTGCAGTGGTATCAGTACGGACCCGATCCCAGATATCGGAAAAAAAAAAAAGAAAATACATGAAAATGATTTTTGAAGTGTTTCGTGGAAACAGCCAGATGGGTGGTGGTTGATGAAGATTTCTTTCGAGAAATTTAGGAAAAGGTGGAGGGGGAGTGTGTTGGAGAATTAGCCTGAGAAATGCGGTTAAGCACACATTTCTTTTGGTGTCATGGAAAGAAAGAAATAAAGACAGAAAGAAAGAAAGAATTGAAAGAGAAAAAGAAGAAAAAAATAAGAAAGCTAATGAGAATAAGAACAAGAGGAGAAGGAGAGAAGAATGAAGAAGGAAAGAAAAGAAAAGAAGACTAAAATTGTTGAAGAAAAAAGCAACAAGGAAAGAAAATAAGAAAAAGAAGCAGCGAAGGCATCGATAAGAAGAAAACAATAAAGGAGAATGAATGATTATAATCTTTAAGTAGTAGAAGAAGAAAATTGTGGGAACAGTGAAGACAAAAAAGATGAAGAATCTATCATGAAGGAGAAGAGCAAAAAAGAGAAAAAATAAAAATAAAAGAGAGAGGGTGGGGTTGGGTAGAAAAAAGAAAGCGAGAAAAACAGGTGGAATTTGGGGCGTGGAGATAAAAAAGAAGGGATGCACGTCCAAGTTGAGGAAATGTGAAGCCAAAGAGAAGCAAGGATTTTCAAGACGTAATTGGAAGATAAAAAGAGACGAAAGAATTCCAAGAATTCAAAACAGACCAAAAATTTGGGCGAGTAGGAATTAGAGCAGTGCAACTGCCGGTTTTTCTTTCTTTTAATATTTTTTTTGTTCTTTTATTTTTATTTTTTTGCAATTCCTTTTCTTTTGTTCTTTGTTTTTTCTTTCGTTCGTTTCGTCTTTTATTTTCACCTTTTGTCTTTCTTGTTTATTTCTTTTTTCTCATTTTGCATTTTCTTTCTTTCTTTCTTTCTTTCTTTCTTTCTTTCTTTCTTTTGGCCTACTCAATTTTTTTTGCTTTATCACTTTCATTCTTTCTTTGCTAACATTTCATTATTTCCTTCTTTTGTTCTTTCGGTCCTTCATAGGAAAAAAGAGGAAACACGGAATGATAAAGAAAATATGTGACTAAAATAAATAACGAGAAACTAGGAGATAAACAATGAAAGAAACAAAGAGAAATAGAGAAAGAAGAAAAAGAAAGGAATAAAGAAAGAAAGAAAGAACAGATCAAAGATATGTTAAAAGTTTGAAAGTAAATATCTTCAATGAGAAATAGTGCATAAAGTGTGTAATTACGTATATAAGGAAATATCGAATGATGACACACGTGCGTGCGCGCACGATGGGGAGCTGAAAAGTTCTGAGCCCCATAAAGACGCCCTTCCAACATATGATTCTGTTTGGAGATTTGGTCAAATTTTGGAAAATATGATAGGCCGAGAACTTTTCAGCACACTTTTTACACTCACACACACACACACACACATCACATCACATAACATCAACTTCCGTGTAAAGTCCACGTAAGTTGAAATTGTTTCAAGAGAAGTGGCAGTTGCTCATCAACAGAGGTTTGGTGAATTTTAGAAGTATGATGATTACGGCAAGAGATAGTCATATGTGGAGGAAACTGTCAAAGAGTTCCCAGCCCATTCTATGTCCCAAAACCTAAACATGAGATTATTTTGACAAAAGACCTGTTCAGGTCAAGTACTTTTCAGCAATGCTCCCTATACAGATACCTACAGAAACATGAACACATTAAATACGATAACGTGCTACATAGATAGATAGACAGACAGACATACAGACACATAGATAGATAGATAGATAGATAGATAGATAGATAGATAGATAAAGAGAGAGAGAGAGATGAACCCATTAGAAGTTGATAGTGTGTATCAAATAAATAAATAAATGAAGGAAGAAATAGTAAGGAATCTATTCAGAAGAGAAAAGGAAAGCAAGGTAACAAGGTAAAATTAAAGAAAGTCGCAAGAAAAAGGGTAAAAATAGACTAAACTAATATAAGTGGGAAATGTGAAAAAGAAAGAAATAAAGAAAGAAAGAAATGTAAAAAAAATAAATATTAAGAAAGCTATTCAGAAGAGTAAAGAAGAGCAGAGAAACACCATTAAGAAAGAGAGCGAGAGAGACAAAAAAAGAGAAAAATACAGGACAAAAGAGAAATCGAGAAGACAAAAAAACTAGCAATAATGATCAATTTAAGTAAATCGTAAGAAAGAAAACTAAAAATAGACTAAATGAATGAGGGTGGAAAATATGAGAAAGAAAGAAAGAAAGAAAGAATGAATGAAAGAAAGAAAGAAAGAAAGAAAGAATAGAACTGAATAGAAAGAAATAAAGAAAGAAAGAAAGGAAGAAAGAAAGAAAGAATGAGAAATAGACAGTGGTATAAAAAGAAGACCTGAATGAAGGGGGAATTGGAGAGTAAGTCAGTATGATGTTGAACGATGATGCAGACGTTTTCAAGCGGCAGCAGCAACAGAGTCACACGTTTGTCTACCCGCCTGTTTGCGAAGAGGATCGAAGCCTCCAGCATGATCCCCTACCCAACGGTTTCTTTCCGGCACTTTCCTTCACCACCATCCCACCCGACACTCATGTCGAAGATGTCTGGCGAACATCTTCAGATGAAAGGTGCGGGACGCAGTTCCCTTGGTTACGTCATCGTGGCGCATGGCGACCTGGAACCTCACCACTTTATTTGCGCCAGCCACCAACAGTGTCGCTCACGTTCGGCAGGATAGTTTTCACCGGGACTCGTCACGTGATAGGCCCGAAACCCGACGCTGATCACACCATATAATGATCAATGAAATTTCATCAAAATGGAATATAATATAAAAAAGGAAAACATTTTTTTTTTTTCTCAAATTTTTCTTTACCGTTTTTTTTTTTGTACATTTTATAATCATCTAATAATTTTCCTGTTTGCACCAGGTTATCACTCGGGATTAAGTGGTGGCAAGTGATCTGTGTTAGCCTCATTGTTTTCTGTTATTATCATTTATTAACTGAATGCTCACACTAGTAATAAATGATTGCTTATACTGGCGATAAAGTGACAGCAAGTCTCTTCAATACTCCAGCATACTTAATATTCTATCTGTTTTAAATTATACCGTTGTCTGTACGTTTATTTCATTTTATTTTTCTCCTAATTTACATGTCTTCCAGGCTCTGCTATAAGGATTTAAGGAATGTTTCCGTGTTCGGATAATGACTGGCATCACTGTCATCTTAATATATTCTTTCTCGTGTCTCTGCCAAAGTTGAAGTATCTATCTTTTTAATTCCATTCATACTAACACTGTTGTCAGTCAGCACAGTGAAATCAACTGCTTGGCATGTTATTTTTCTTCTTCTTTTACTGAATTCGGTCTTTTGGCCCGGATTAGGTGAGGTGTTTAAATATGAAAACCCCAGAGGATTTCATTCTCTAGGGAAGCTTATGCCGTTGGTATGTGTGACCAAAATGTGACAAGCGAAGAGATTGTTATCAAATATACATACATATATACACACACACACACACACACACACACATATATATATATATATATATATATATATATATATATATATATATATATATATATATATCGTTTTCAATTACTTTCTCACTGCCGTAACGTAGCTTCTCTGTGCATTTTCTATAAATACTTTCATGGTAATTGTTTTGATAAACTTTACTCTATGGCACCTAGACTTTATGAATTTAAGCGCAGTACTAGATTGGCAGCAAGGTCTCACCATTTTACAGCTGAAATGGCGAGATGTTACGGCAAGTTCTGTACTGACAGTTTCTTCTCTCTCACTTCCCGTTTGAGGAATTCTCTTACGGCTTCTTGCTTTCCAGATAACTTCAATCTTAAAAAATTCAAATGCAATATCAGTCTTCTTAATTCCTGTTCTTTTAGTTTTCTCTCTTTAGTGTTTTTTTCTCATATTGTCTCACACTGAACTCTTGCATATTAGTGGCTTTATTGCCATGCTTGAATGGCTAATATATATATATATATATATATATATATATATATATATATGTATGTATGTATTTATAATTAGTTAGTTAAAAAGAGCTATGTTTATGGATAAGAGCGCTTAATACCAAAACGTCTAGATATATAAACAGTGTGAACATAGGGATCAATACTACATAGTGACTGTCAGTTTCATACTTCGATGCAATCTTCAGACCAAGTGTTAATTTCTGCGTCCACATCTGTCTATATCTATATGTGTGCGTGTATGAGTGTGTGCCTTTATGCCCACGAGCGTCCCTCTCTCTCTTTCTCTCTGTATGTGTGTGTGGCCTATCGTGGTTATTGTCATGGGGTTTGAATTATATTACTATGCTGAACCTCCGACTCTCAGTGAAGTATTTCTGTAAAATCAACATACAAACTTTAACTTTGTTATATAAGTGGTCAATGTCTTCTTCTTCTTCTATATGCCATGTTCCTTCAGGACAATGATGGCACTCTACAACTTCCTATCCTTCGAAGTTCTTTGTAAAGTTTGTCTTTTTGCCATCCCTCCTCGTTCCGATATCCATTCACACAACCTCGTTAGGTAGGTGACCTGCTGCAGCTCGTTATCACTTTTGCTTTTGATATGTGATGTGAGTGTCAAATTTTCCAAGCCCTCATTCATCATGTCTCTTTCTGATTTTGAGTCCTTTTCGTTTCCATTTTCCTTAGCACATCTTCATTGCTTATGTTGCTTACGCTCCGTTTTTACTTTAATAAAAAAAGATAATTCCAATATTTTATTAAAATTAAAACTCATTTTGAAACCTTTCAAAACTGACCAAAATGAAAAATCATGAATTATTTTAAAATATTAAAAAATACTCAAGTAACGAATAATTGTTTTGAAAATAAATATTTTAAAAAGAAAAAGATGTTTAATTTTTTTTGACAAATCCTAATTAAAAAACAACAAACTTATTTATATGATTTACACTTGGACGAAAGTCTTCATCCTTGTTGATCTTATCACAACATTTCAGCCGTAGCGCTTTCCAACCTTCTTCAGATGCCTTTTGATCTCGGTAACTTTCAGATAATTTCAAACTGAACTCTTTGTCTTATCTAAAAATTCGAATTATTCAGTTTCTCTGGAGGCTCCCCTTTAAAGGAAAAATTATATTTTATAAAAAAGCATTGGGAATGATTTTACTATAGAAATGCATTACACTTATTTATTAAACAAGTAAGTGAAAAGTTTCATTCACTCTGATAATTATATCATGACATAGCAAATATTAAAATCATTTATAGAAATGCATTTTCCTTGATTTTACTATAGAAATGCATTTTCCTTGATTTTACTATAGAAATGCATTACAATTATTTAGAGTTTTCATAAAATAAAGTCGGTGAAAAAAATGATTCATTTTAATAATATTTCCGCAATTTTTCTTACCACGTACATACTTAATGAAGAAATTAAAAAGCACCGAATATTTTGTTGAAATCGGAAAATTAGTCGAATGTTCGTGTTGATTGCTATAAATAATGTCTACGATTGTTAGCCCAAAAACGAAATCAGGACGGGTGGAGGAAATGTGGCTCACCTTTGGTCCATTAATGTAACACTGTTCCATTATCTTACTATCCGCCTAGTGCCATATCATGATACGTCTAGATGTGGGTTGTGCAGTGCTATCTCAGAACAACTGCAAAAATACTTTCTAACAAGAATTTTACCATGTTTGGTAGGTGTTAAGCGCTCACTTTGCATCCTTAGAATATGCGCGCTTTGTAAAAGAAAGATGCAGCCCCTAGTAAAAGTATACACTCCTGGTAGAAGTATACACACTTGGTAAAAATATACACGCTTGGTAAAAAAAAACAAAAAAAAAACAAAAACAAAAACATACACGCCTGGTAAAAATACATATGTGGTAAAAAAATATACGCACCCGGTAAATAATTCTAACTTTTATTACTTTTTTTGTTATACCGTTTATGAAAATGTATACGACATTTTAAATGCAACCTGTTACAACTATTTTTCTTGTAAGTACTATACAATCACTTATCCGAAATCCTTGCTTTCCTATCAACTTTGATCTTCAAAAATTTAAATGCAGTGTCAATCGTCTGTTTTCATTCTTATTCTTTTATTGTCCTATCTCCTTAGTGGTAGTTTTTCTCATATTCTTTAACATTCGGTAGCCTATTGCGTCCTAGTGGCTTTATTGCCTTGTTTTTTGGGGGGAATGATTAAAAAAACGAAAAGAAAGATATTTTCGATTTCGTGATCTCGGAATGATAGTATAAATATTGCATTATCTAATCTTATCTGTTGGGCAAAATGAAGTAGATAGAGTTGTGGCTCTATCAACAAAGACTGAGAATAAAATCAATATGATGTTTTTTAGAAAAAAAAAACACCTACAATCTTTGGGGCATAATAAGGCTTGGAGAATTTAACACTCCGAGGGCATGCTGATGACAAAAAGAAGCAAGGGAGAAACAGTTCAAGTAAATGGATCGCAGAACAACGACCTGGAAAACAAGGAGGGAGTGGTAAAACGGAAACAATTGCATAGGCCACAAGATGCAATATTATCGTCATGCCGAATAATGAAAACAAAAGATTAAATTTCTCATACATATTATTATTACATTTTATTCAACGTCGGACTTCATCCAATACCGTCGGCCAGTAGTTGTGCGGCCTTCTCCGAACATAGACCTTACATTCTCGTGTGAATGTAAGAGAGTGTTCACTTTGGGATAGGTTTTATATATCTGTCATTTGGTTCCTTCCCACGCGTGCACATCTCAAACGCAGCTAGGATAATTATTTGTCGAAGTCAGCTACAGACATCCGTTGAAATGTCGATCTGCACCTCGTGGCTAGGAGGTAATTTCTCTTGTCAACCCTCTCCCTGGCTTCTATGTAGATTCTACTCTGGCATCATCTGAGGTGTATTACATACTACAAAGAGACAGGACGCTGGGAAGAGTCGCGATCGGTTATGGCCTGAAAAGAAGTCATGCATAAAGTGTAATGTTAATATATCTGCAGTGAAATTTGTAAATATTCGTATTTATTTGGGAAAATTTCTGCAATCCGAACAATTTTTTTCATGATAAAACGTCTGGTTTTCGGAGCTTTTGCTTAGAGATTGCAAACATGACTAAAAGCGAATCAGTTAGCACAGGTTACTATATATTATCTAACTTTTACTTATATAAGTATTTTTGGTGGCTAAACAATTGGATCAAATATATTACAACTATCAAATCGAATATTTGGTCTGTGTGTTTTAGTTTCGTTATGATTAAATGCTACTGAGATTTCTTACACAAATAAAATACTAATGAATCTATGAGTTGTTAGTTGACTTGTAGTCCTCAACGACAGTATAATTTAAGTAAAATTTTGGATATTTTTAAAATTAATATTTACTTTGAAAAAGTTTCTTTTAGAATATCGAAAATTATATGCATGCTGCAGATATTGGTATACAAATAATTGATGGATTCGTGGATCGTAAGATAACAGCTGATAGTAGAGTTAACGTTCTTTCCAGAAAACTGGAAGCATTGCAAATATTTTAGGAAGGCCGGCAAGTCCAATGTATATAAATGTTTAAAATGGATACAGGTCACATTTCGTCTTACAGCTTTGCCACGAGAGCTACCAGGCTGGCATCTCTGTCCCACTGTTTTACTGTCAAAACAGTTAAATGTAACCGTCACGTCTTCTCTCGCACTTCCCATCTGTAGAACTCACTTCCCCTTACTTGTTTCCCCGATGACTATAATCTTCAAATATTCAATCGATATCTGATACCCTAAGCTTGTTCCCCGTCCTTTTCTGTATCCTTTCCACGCCTCTTTTACTCTTGTTCTCAATCCTCTGTAACCCCCTGCGTGTTAGTGGCACTCCCGCCTTGCTTGAGGTGAATTGCTTAAAAAAAAAAAAAAAAAAAAGGAAAAATATTTTAGACATTAAAAAATAACTCGAGTATGAGAATGTCTCTTATCTGGCGTAGTTCCAGGGTCATCGTCAGAAGGAATAACTTTTTGGTTTCTGTTATTCCAAGGAACAGACATCCGAAAAATGGAAAAAGAGAGAGAAGTATAACACCCGGATGAAAGAAAGACTAGCCATGGCCATGGTAATACTTCACCTAAGAAATTCGAAGATGATTATGCATAATACGGCTCGAACTATGATGTTGTTATTTGATTCATAGCATTTCTGTTCAACCCTTCTGATCTCCTCCTCCTCCACCTCCTCCTCCTCCCCTTAATTTTTCTACTTTTTCTTCTTCTAAACGTTGTCCCTTTTTTCATATAAGCCACCCTTTCTCCTCTTTTTTAATTGTCTTCTTCTTCTAAACATTTCCTTTTTCCTACTCTTTCATACAGTCCTTCCTTTCTCCTCCAAATTTTTTCTCCTCTTCTCTTTGTTCTTATAAGCTTTCCTTTCTTGACGTCTTTCTTCAATTCTCTTCCTCTTCTTCTTATTGTTCTTCTTCCTCTTCTTCTTAATCTGTTAAAATCCACATAATCCTCTTCCTTCCAGACACATCACTAAATCTCAGCAAAATTTCCCTAAGGGAATTTTACCAATTTTATATTTCTTTAGACCATTTTCCTTTTCATAACACAAACAATAAAATCCCGGATTCTAACTTAATACATAAGATGCTTTTTTGGCTTTTAAAACAGATTTAATTAAGTTTAATTAATTCTCAGTGAATATTTAACAAATCCACCCACAACCTCAAAAAAATTTAGTGAAGAAAACATTAGACAAACTCTGTATATGTGTGTGTGCGTACGTGCGCGCGTGTGTATATGTGCTAAACTTTCAGATAGAGTATATCTGTAAAATGACAATAGGAATTTTGTCTTTCCTTTCTTCTCTGTCGTGCGACGATAACCTAGGGGTAGAATCTATGACTGATACCAAGTCGGTCGGGCTTCGATCCCGGCTTGAAGCAATCGGACGTTTATCCACACTGACGAGCAGTGATACAGCGAAACACAACACACACACACACACACACACACACACACACACACATACATATATATATATATATATTATAACCTTTTTCTGGCTTTTGTTAGTTTATGTGACACGATGTTTATACTTGATATTATAGGGCGCATTGGGATGCGTTGTTTGTTTGTGTTTATATATATATATATATATATATATATATATATATATATATATATATATATATAAAAATTTCTCCGATTTAATCGGTAGAGAAGACAATATTTATGAATAAAAATGACAATAGGAAAACTGGTAATTGCTGACGCGTTTCGTCCAATGTGGACTTTATCAAAGCAAAATACGAAAATGAAATTAAATGAACAACGTAACTAATAAAAACAAAAACAGAATGTACCTAGCAACTTTCTCTACATTCCAGAAACGTGTCAGCAATTACCAGTTTTCCTATTGTCATTTTTATTCATATATATATATATATATATATATATATATATATATATATATATATATATATATATATATATATATGTATTATATATAGAGCTCATTCAAGCGGATGTTTGTTTTTCTCTACTACCTCATATACCGCATTGTGTTATTATTGCCTTTGGGATGATCGGTGATACTACCTATGATTATGGTCTGAAATTTATTATTAGCTACTGTGAGATTACCGCTCTCTTAATGCATTTTCTTCCTAGTGAAACCTTTTTTCTCTTCTGGTCAGACTAGCATTTTTTTTAAGTCGAAATTTTGGTAAGATCTGCGTTCAGATTATTGTTCTACAGAATATTTCTGCGGTTTTATTAAACCTTTTGAAGTTTCTGTGTGGATGTTTCGTCGATATATATATATATATATATATATATATATATATATATATATATATATATATATTATAATAAAAGAAAAGAACAGTAAGATATATAAGTTGATATTTTTATTTTTTACAAAACAGTGCTCAATATAAATTTACAGAGCATAAATATTATAAATTAACTGATTTAAAATATGATTTCTTCGCTACACAGAAATAACCATGTTTCAAAAATCGAAGCTAAAAAAACTTAACACTTAATTATATAATTAGATAGATAATGATAGTGGTCATATATATATATATATATATATATATATATATATATATATATATATATAGATAGATAGATAGATACACCTAGTGAGCCAGACAAACCTACCTAGTTTTCACCTAAACGGATCGTCAGGGAAAGTCGGCTTAGGAGGCAAGGTGAAACGCATATTTATAGGCGATAGCTAAAATTATACCATGTGACCAAAGAAAGAACCACAACACAAACCACCTGAGTTGAGGTTTAAATATTTATTCAACAAAAAAAGGGGGAGGGGATATTAAAATACGAACATTCAGGTGGAATGACAAAAACAAAAAAAAAACACGGAAAAATCGTCTAATTTAGTAGCCAAGATTTTTTATGCCTACATACGTTAAGAATTTCAGTTTTGGAGTTTAATAGCTGGTTAGGTTGATCATATAAAGCTATGGCTAATTTCTCCTCTGTACATAATTTACAAAATTTTTGGCCTGCTTTATATTTTGGGCATTTTTTTAGTATTTCCCATTTAAGGATGGGGTCTATATTACCTTCTTGTTTGGTTTTCCATACATATGTGGATAGTGTGGTACTATGTTTAATTATTTCCTAAAAAAAATAAATAAAAAGATAGTACCATACTATCCACCTATGTATGGAAAACCATTTTTGTCATTTTGTCATTCCACCTGAATGTTCGTATTTCAATATCCCCTTCCCCTTTTTTTGTTGAAGAAATATTTATTATTTATAATTATATTTATAATATATATATATATATATATATATATATATATATATATATATATATCGACGAAACATCCATCCTTACATATATATAAATTGTATGTCAATCTGAAGAAATTGCAGAGGATTCGGAAAGAGTTAGATGAGTCTAATGGTGATTACGAAGGTGTTTGGAGTGATTACTAGTGATGGCGACGTTATGCCTCTATTGATCTTCCCACAGGGCCTCAAACTCAACACGGAGGCCTACATCAAAATGCACTGAAGGTATGGATTATAGCAGCATTCACCATATTAAAATATTTGAAGATATCTTTGTATAATTTTGGTAAAAATATCTCTTAAAATATGATTTCAATATTATTTTGATTTTTTTTTTTAATTTAAAAAAAATCTAGACGACAATTTATCCATCGCACCCTGTATATACTTGCTGAAATAGTCGTCTACGTTTCAAGACTAGTTTTACAATAAAGGAATTATTTTGAAACTGATGGTGTAATGGTCTGCTAAATTAAGCAAAACGTAATTAAATTTACTCCGTGTAACTTCTTTTGTCAATGGGAAAAATTAAAATAATAATTAGGAAATGTCTATTTTTACAATCTTCATCGTCAATAAATAAATTATAATTGTTATTAATAACGTGCGTGGAGATTAATTTTCAACGTCACTAGTAATAACAGTTAGTAGCGTAAAATAACAACGAGCTTTATTTAATTCATTCCAAGTACACTAAGACATTTCTTTTGCGAACATTGATAAAAAAAAAGAAGAAAAACTACAGTCTTACACCGAATGGTAGCACATTGTATCTGTTACTAGGAAATATATTTCTGCATAATAGAAAAGATGAAAATCCAAGAATAAAAATAAATAAATAAATAACAATAGAAAATAAATTATAAATCTATTAAAAATAAACCTTTGCAAGAATCTGGAAACATTTGAAATCTTTTTCGGCTATACAGTCGAACTTTCTGCCTTTGGGCAGAGAGGAACCCTGACGAGGCTCTGCTGAAGAGCAGAGTCTCGTTCGAGGAGGTAGACTGACACAGCCCGTTTATGCGTGTTCTACGGGGATTTTTGGGCCGAGCCTACGGGCTCGGTTAACCCACGTCAAACACAGCCTTATGCCACATCTACCCTCGTGGGGGGGTGGTTAGTAAATACCAACTAGCCGAAATTTTTTTCGGCTATACAGTCGAACTATCTGCCCGAAGGCTGAGAGGAACCCGGACGAGGTTTCTTGGTTGTTCCTCGTCAGCTGGTACCTAACCGATTTTAGGCCATGCCCCATTTTGATATTTCTAAAATTCTGATGACCCCCTACCCTGTAATATTGAATTCTTACATGTATGCCAATTATACATGTACGTACATATACACAAAATATTTTTATGTATGTGTACTGTATATGCATCGTATGTATTAACACGCATTAACATTTACACTTTCACTCAGACTCACTAGGAAACAATTCATTGTTAATAACTCATTCTCGAATTGCTCCCTTATTCTGTTGATATAGTAATCCGAAGGGTGCTCATACCCCACCAAAATATTATCATGCCCCATCTGTGGGGCATGCACATCACGTTGGGAATAATTGCTCTAAAATGGGATGGTTAAATAGTGAAAACATATTGGTAGACCACAAAAGATATGAGATCGTCATGATAAAGGAAAATAGAAAATGTACAAAATAAGTTAAAAAATGGTTCGAAGCAGAAGTTTGCGATAGAACTGTTAGAAATGAACTGAATGAAATGGCATTTACATAGAGAAAAAGCAATAAAAAGCAACACTAATACATAAACAAAAGAAAAGTTGGAGTAAAGAAAATGGATGAATGTATGAATGTGATATTCCGTGATGAATCAAAAATCAGGAATGCTTGTCTAGTGCCGGTCAGATGAAGTTTATAAAGATGAAGTATATAAATGAAGTTTATAAAGATGACTAAATGATGAAAACAAGTAAATTTTCTGGTCATTATGGATATGCACGCCATTTCAAGGATTAGTAATAAATGCACATTTCTACATTTAAATTCTGGATACTTTTCTGATTCCATCAATAGAAAATTGGTTTGGTGATGATGAGGTTGATGATGATCTTGTTACTGAGCAAAGCAGATTTTCTTCAGGAAAGGCAAATAAAATCAATGTCATGGCCAGTGAACAGTCCGGATCTAAATCCATTTGAAAACTTATTGTATACTTTAAAAAAGTTCATAAAAAGCTCCATCCACAAAAGAAGATCTATTAACCGTAATTCGGTAAAGTTGGAACTACATTGATAAACAATATTACTTTCAATTTGTGAAATCTACGCCTGAAAGAATTAACATTCTCATAAAAGCAGTAGGAGGAGCAACTAAGTATTTATTAATTGCAATTTTTGTTGATAAATTCGGTAAATTTTTCTCTCAAGAATGTGTTAATCCTTAATATTTTCATCTACACGGCTCGGAAAGAAATTATACAATTAATTTAAATAATTTAATCTAGTTTGTTTAAGGTATATTTTATGAAGCTAAAATGTTCAGTTATTAAATAAAAATGCTTGTCATCTTATCTGTTATTAGTTTATATACTCCTAGATAAAAAAAAAGATAAATGGTGAATATCCTCTAAGTGTGCTAATTTTATAATTTTGGCCAGGGGCAGTAATCGTCTACGAATTTCTTAGATAAAACATTGTCATGTCTGTAAATAACCGCACAGTCTTTCTTTCATCTTTTTTTTTCCTTTTATTAACACATTCATATCATTATTCTTTGAATGGTGACTTATTCTCGATCCACACTTCGTATTTAACGCTGAATAGAATAAGATAAATGAATTAATAACGATTAATAATAAGGACTACGACATAGAATTGGCACAATGCTTATCAGCACGGAAAAAAAGGATCCGAGTTCAAATTCTAGGTGTACCTGATTTTTTTTCAGGGATAATTTAGGAAAAGGCATGAATGAATTTCTTTTTCCCTTAGTTATCAGTGAGATTGTGGAACAGACAGTGCTATTAAATTTTGGTAGGTTAACTCGTTTCGGGAAATTGCAACGAAAAGAACATTTTTCTTTAGGACAAGAAAAAAAAAAAAAGAAAGACAGATGAAATTTCTTGGACACATATTAAGGGAATTCAAGGACACTTGGCCCAGTGGATAAAGACGTTGGTTATATCCAGTGATTAGATGCAAAGAGTTGCGAGTTCAATACCAGTCCACAGCAGTGGTGAACCAAACTTGGAGAGTTGAGTTAAAGGGAAACAACTGAGACACCAGAAAGAGGCATGACATGTGAAACTAGAACAATCTACCGCGGTGGACGAAATAAAGGGTTCGATTCGAAATTCCAATCACCTGAAGAAGGGCGGACCGTACAAAAGCCGAAACGTTGTGAATATAGCAATAAAGATGAGGATAACAGTCCGAATAATGTAAATAATGTAGGTAATATTAAGGAAACAGGCTTAAGAGAATTTGACATAGAGAACATGTGGAAGAGTTGGAATCCCCGGGACTAGGCATTCCTCAAAGATTTCCCGTAAATTAGTCGAAGAGAGAAACAGAGCGGGGATGTGATGGACAGATACTACACTTTTGGTATTTAATCGTCTCCCCTCCCAAGGTGACGGGATATGGCACAAGGTTTGAAGTAGAGAGCTCAGGCGCGCTTACATGGACCAAGGCCCAAAATTGCCTAGTCTCTGCAACCAACGTCGTGCTGGTGTCGATATTTCACCGATCTTTCCTCTTTGGTGAAACGAGGGAGGTTCTGCCGCAGGGTTGGAATCACTGGAACCAGACATCTCTCATTTATTTGTTGTTTGAAGACTGAAAGATAATGTAACTGATAGCCGTAATGAGTACCGCTCAAGCACTGTAAATTCTTGCTCGTCTGTGCGGTTCACCTTTTATTCACGTTTATAATCACGCATGCAAATTAGCGACAGTTTTAAAAGCGCTAGAACCACGCATGCGCTTTACCTAAATTGCAAATGGCGGCTCCGACCAGGCAGGCGAGACATCATGGACTCTTAGTCACGGGTAAGATGGAATTCCTTGATCCTATTTCACCACAAATGAAATGTAGTTTGTCCGCCCGGAGGCAGATACTAAACTTTGATCTCAGCTCGAAGGGAGGGGAAAATGCGGTCAGATCCAGTATTTAATCGCTTTTGACGCATTAGTTATTCATTTTTCTTCATTCACAATGTTCTTAATATTCTACATCATTTCTCTCTCTTTACATTCATAACGTTAGCTTTTTCAGATATTTTACTGTTGGTTAATCCCTCTTTCCTATTACTGTTTTACATCAAGAGCCCATTACTCCACCTCTCCACTGATGTCATCTAAATTGTGTTTCTTGACTATTTCCATGGCGAAATCTAACCTCGAACGCAGCCATCAGCTCCATCCAATATAGCTCTACATTCATCGCTAAAATTTATTGTTGATAATTCGGTGTTCATGTACTTATTCACCCAACTTGCATGTTTCACTTTGTGATAGTTTCATTGCTTTCATGCCTTTAGCCAATGTTCTTAATATTCTACATCTTTTCTCTCTGTTTACATTCATAACATTAGCTTCTTCAGATATTTTACTGCTGGTCAATCACTCTTTCTTATTAGCCTTTCAATTTTTTCCAGATATCTTTTTATGGCATTCTAAAATCCAGTATGTTTTTTAATCTTTATCTTGCCCATATTTTGAATTCCTTTTTTGGGGATTTTCTGAGAACTTCAATTTTTTCACAATTTCCAACGTTGCCTTCTTACCATTTAATAACTTTACTATATTTCGTTTTTCTTTTGAGTTTAGATCTTTCTTATCATCAGTGGCACGTTTTATATTGCTAAAATTAAAAGAATAATTAACAATAGCTATACTATTATATATATGTATGTGTTTACAATATGATTAACAATATTCAAAACCAGTGCCTACTCACTACTGCTGGAGGAATCCCTCCAAGACCGATTGCCATCCAAGGATATAGGATCCAATATGTTTTGCTATTTACCTATAGCTAGGGTGGGAATGGATTCATGCCTTTCACAGGGGTATTAGCACGTAAGTGAATGTAACGAACTCGACTGGAATTCGAACTCGGCTCTTCGATTCCATAATCCGAAACACTATGTATTACTCCACCGTGATTAATATGCATAATAAAATCTGACAAGAAGTTATTGGATATATTTCTAATAAAAATTTATTTTGAGTTGAAATTCACATCGCATATTTATCACAAAGATATATCTAGTAAACTGTAGGTTGGCTAATATCGATTTTATTGACATAATAAAATATGCATAGTGTATGTATATATATATTTTTTGAACGATCATCTTCCATATTACATGATCTAGTTTTGTGCTGGTGACTCAGTGGATACAATTGTGGAAAGGAATCTCAAAAAATTACTCATGGGGTAAGATATCTATTATAAGAACATTTTCATGTTGACGCGTTCCAAGTAGATCGTGTGTTTACATGAGAAGATGTCTGAAAAGCTGTATGTTCGACGATGAAAATGTTCGTGCTTCTTTGCTTCTAAAGGGCAACGGATGAATGAGACAGAAATGTACAGGTCTTTAAGTAAATGACTATAAAAATTATTCTCCTTTCCGCATTTTAATAGCAAAAATCTCTTGCGACGTAGTTATTAGCTGAGTTGTATTTATATTGTTCGGACAGTTGTCCTCATCTTTATTGCCATATTCACGACGTTTCGGCTGTTGTAGAATCTGGCCTTCTTCAGGTGATTCGAATTTCGAACTGAACCCTCTATTACGCTCGGCGCGTTAGATTGTTCTATGTCCACGTGCCATGCCTCTTCCGGATGTCTCAGTTAACTTCCTTTAAATCAACTTTCCAGGTATTGAACTGAAAACTCTTTGGGTTAACTCACTAGATCCAAACAACGCTTTTATCCACTGGGCCATGTGTCAATACGAATAATGTAAATAATATAAATTATTACAATACCTCATCTCAGAAATATAGACAGATAGCTGAGTTTTGAACTGATATTTTCACAGTATAATGCTCGGCCTATGTCGTTAAAATTTAACAATTAAATGTATTGACAAAGATTGGGATTGCGTGGAAAAATAAGCATTTGTTGTTTAAGCGAAATGTTTCATATATATATATATATATATATATATATATATATATATATATATATATATATATATATATATATATATATATTATTATTATTATTATTATTATACAGTAGAGACTATTAAAAAAAAACACCTAAATGTTACGCTTTTGACAAAACACTAAGGCGCTAAATTTGAAATTTATTATATGCTTTTTTTTCTGATTAATATGAACATTAGCCCTGATGAGAAGTTCAATAGTTTTATCCAATATCTGGCCCTGACGAGCATTTGGACGCGAAACCCTGGGATCGGTTGGTCAATAAGAAAAGTTCGCTGAAATTTTATTAAATTTTATTGAATATACATATATATATATATATATATATATATATATATATATATATATATACACATACATACATATATAATCTGAGTACCGTTGAGACTATGACAAACGTGCAACCTTCTCCTGAATCTTTACCACCGAAGCCAAACTATATATATATATATATATATATATATATATATAATGTTAGGGTAATATTTGGTACCCGTCCTGCTTTCTCTTCCATTCGTAAGGATGTCCTACCTCCCCATCATGTTAATTCAGTGATTTACCAATACAAGTGTAGTTGTGGACATGACTACATAGGTAGGACATCCCAGCGTTTGGATTCGAGAATAAAACAGCATTTATCCTCCAGGATTTTGAATCCGTCCTCTAGAAATAGCCAATTGACTAACAGTTCTGGTTCTGCTATTGCTGAACATTTAATAAATAGAAGGGAATGTGTGGAAAATTTTAGTGGTGATCGATTTATTATTTTATCTAGGTCCCACTCCACATTTCACCTCAAGGTCCTGGAGTCCTTGTATATCAGATCTCGTGAGCCTTCCCTTTGTAAACAGAGGGAATGCTTGCTGGGTCTGAATATTATTGGACTCTAGTCTCTTGAAATTCATAATTTTTTTTTCTCTCTCCCCATTTAATTACATTCGTTAATTTAAATTAATTTACACGCTTTTAAATTCCCAGAATAAATAACTTGACAAGTCCTGGGACGAAACCGGTAGTTTTATTTTGGCTTTTGTTTTTAAAAATGCCTTCTTATTATCTTTTCCTATCTATTAATACATATATATATATATATATATATATATATATATATATATATATATACACATTCGAAATATAGACAGATACTGAATTGTGATAAATATGGCGACAAAGATAAGAACAATCGTCCGAATAATGTAAATAGTGTACATAATACCTCATCTCAGAAATATAAACAGATATTGAATTTCGCTCATATTTAGGCTTTCTTTTAACATATTTCAATGAATAACTGTTTATTATTATTTTGAAAAGCTGATGAATTTGCACATATGCGATGGAAGAAAACATCTTTCGAATTAAAAACAAAAAATACAGCACTTTCAAAATTTCATTCGAAGCATAGTAAAAAGGTTAACAATTGATATGCAGAATAAGTCCCACTATACAACAGTAAATTCTGAACAATTTCCTGATACATAAAAAGGTGACATGAATGAGAACACCATGGACTGAACATGTGAGTAACGAGGAAATTCTAAGGAAAATGGAAACAAAATGGAAGCTTTACAATCAGAAAGAAAGAGTTGAAATATCACGGGATATACTGAAGATAAGTGACATGAAGAAACACCGACGAAACTACCCAACGAGCTTGTATAAATGGATGGATGAACAAGGTGTAGAGGGGGGGGGGTCACATAAAATAGAACTACAAAAGACAGGAAGTTGTGGAGAGCCATTATCACCTACGACCTGATGACACACGGCACACAGAAGAATACAGATATATTTTCTAGTTTTGATTTGAAGAATCACAAAAAACGCTAACAAATATCACCTGAAGAAGGCCGGGGCGTACAACGGCCGAAACGTCGAGAATTTGTCAGTAAAGTTGAAGACTGCTGTCCGAACAATGTAAATAGAGAACATAGTTTTGATTTGTTGCATTATTATTTCAAGAGTTGTCTAGACTGGTGATGTCATTCTATTTGGCTAATCTATTCTTAGGCCTTCCTCATACGTACAATATATAGGGAGAGAAGCATAACGTGTTTCTATTAACTCACCTAATATCTAGCAATGCTGAAAAATTAGCGAGTTGTCATTTTTCAAAGGAGAAGTACTGATAGGTACTGCCAAAAAATAAAGATCCTAGGGTCTCTTTGCTTACGAACTATAGTCCTGAAGAATGCCGTAGTATGTTTCGACCGAAACGTCGCACTAGTGACAAAATCCAGAAAAAGAAAGAGATCAATAGTTTCGACGATTCTTGGAAATTTTCCACGTTTTCTTTTATTGTGAATTGACTGAAAAATAATGTTTCAGTTAATTTACAAAACCTGGTACTGGAAATTTCCCTACAAAAATAGGCATTATTCACAGCTTAGTGCATTACATGAGCTTTCTGGATCTGGATTCCAGTCAAAAAAGAAATCATTACAAGTCAACGAGAACGAACTTACTAGCGATGCTTCATTTGAGGTAACAGTTTCCATAACTTTTATTCAATAAACATTTTTTTATTGTCAAAATGATTTCTTTGTATTCAAAGCAGCTTTATAACAAGAACATATCAAATTAGTTCTTCTTACTATAAACGTTATGTTTCTGGATAGATGAATTTGAATTCACATCGCTGTTTTTTTTGTTTTTTTTTCTTAAACAGTGAATATCAACCGGACAAGATCGAGCAGTCCTACTAAAGAAAAATGTGCCTCCGACAGTAATCGAAACCAGTATATTCTTTTGAATCAGGGAAAGCACTGTTTTAATCGAGGTCGCGGGATATATATATATTAAGACATTATGCTTATACATTCTTTTTGTAGACACAAAAATATAAGTAATAAACAGTATTAATAACATTTACCAGCCTGAATGCCCGAGAAATTTTCATAGAAAATATTCGTTCTCCGACAGGAATCGAACCTGTATACTATACAGAACCGTCATATAGCCTGATGTGCCTTAACCGATTGAGCCACAGAGGATCGATCGGTTAGCAAGGTCGTTTTACTGCTTTTAAACTACAATCTACCATGAATCTCTCACGTACATTCATATCTATTATTAATACAGAGCATTTAATTTTAATATTTGTATCTATAATAAGAATGTATAAACATAAAAATGTCTTAAAATAATTGTCGGACTTTGTCCATTTCATAATATATATATATATATATATATATATATATATATATATATATATATATATATATATATATATGGTCGAAGTAAAAGAATCCCGTGCAAACCGATGTTCAGACCGTGTTAAGATCGTTTTGTGCGTGAAACTAATAATAATGACAGCGTCTGTCCAATTTTGGACTGTGTTCCCTCTCTTTTTTTTTTTTTTTAAATTGGTTTTATGTTATTTTTTTGGTCTGACTACTGGGCATTGTCTGTTTTCGCTGAGTTTAAGTAGGTTTCCTCTTTTTTTGTGATCAGGCACTTTTTTCTTTTATTTTGGGGTCTCTCTTATTCATGAAAAGACCTTGAAAATATATATATATATATATATATATATATATATATATATATATACTGGACTCTCCCGTCGTTTTTCGACGTATGAGGGTTAAGCAACTCGGTGCCTAGGATCCGACAGCCAGACACTTGCACATATGATTTGATTATATATTGGTGAAGGCTTTGTAATGAACCAACCACATTTTTTGGAAGAGCCGGATACAGAGGTCTGGTGCACCGTATGCTACAAGGTCCCCAAACGACCCTGCTCAGAGTTGTCCCTCTCTTAGATCGGTTGCCACCCAAGGCTATAAAATCCAATCTGTCCTGCTATTTAGCCATAGCTGGAGGGAGAAGATGAGGATTCATATCTTTACCACGGAAGTAAATGTAATGGATTCGACTGGAATTCGAACTCGGATCTCTGATTCATCAATGCGAGACGCATTACTCCACCGAACCTCCACATATATATATATATATATATATATATATATATATATATATATATATATATATATATATATATATATATATATATATATATATATATATATATATACAGGATGTCCACAAATATTTGACATCATTTCGCAGGCCAATAATTTTGGCAATTCTTGTTGAAATAACCTCAAATTTTCACAGAATGTATACAAACAGATCAAGATTTTTATATTTAATGTTTTCTTTTTGTTGTCTCAATGAGAATCTGCCAGAGAGATGAATCGAGTGTGGTAGAGATGAAGACAGTTTTCTGATGAAATGGCCGTCGGGGTCACCAGACCTGTCCCCGTGTGATTTCTTTTTTATGGGGTTATGTGAAGGGACTGGTCTCTGTCCCCCCACCTCATCCTGCTAGCATTGATGAACACAAGCAGAAAATCATTTCCGCGCCAGATAATGATACAAGAGACATGCTACAACGTGTTTGGCAAGAGCTTAACGACCGACTTACGTGTGCCGTGTCACCGGCGGTGCACATAATGAACAATTATGAAATCGGTCCCATAATAAACTTAAGATGTTTAACACCTAAGCTGTTCAATTTCATTGACCTAGATTTAGTAGTTTTCAAGATAATTGCTTTTAAAATAATGTCAAATTTTGGGGTACCATATATATATATATATATATATATATATATATATATATATATATATATATATATATATATATATATAATATATATATATATATATATATATATATATATATATATATATATATATATATCAAAATCAGTATATCAAAAGGTTTAAATGGCTAGATGTAACCGTAATTTCTAAATTTCTTTTCTCGCACTTCTCACGTGTGGTACTCACTTCCAGTTTCTTGCTTTCAAGTCATGTTTGATATTCAATTTCCGTTCTTTTATTGTCCTCACTCCTTAATAAAGATTTTCCTTTTCTTCTTTCACACCGAGTTAACCCCTGCGTCTTAGTGGCTCTATTGCCTTACTTGGTTTGAAATGATTAAATAAATAAATAAATAAATAAAAGTTTAGTATTATGATGAGTAAATTATTACTGTTTTTTGTATTTCAATGGTGATTGCATTAGAACCCGAAAATAATGTTGGTAATGTTTCGGGTTATCATTGCCAACTGATTATATCTCTAACCAATCCTTCCCGTTTTCCGCTTTACACATTCTCTACAGCAATAAACTGAATATTTCTAGTGATAAGGCAAAAGTATTTGTCAATTCACTAATGCATTTTGCAATCATTTAATATAATCTTTCCGTACGCACTCAGTGTATTGAAAATGAAGGGAAAAGGGATAGTCAATTATCAGGAATTACTGAAACAATCACTATCAGAATACGGCTGTCATACGTATAATTATCGTAAGCTTTTCTGATAGTTGCAAATAATTTTATCAAAGAAATACATTGCAAACGAGGGATTAAGAAAGTAATTATCAGTGGTCAGGAATTGATTTAAAATTACTAACTGAACAAGGCACACACACACACACACACACACACACACACACACACACACATGCATATATATATATATATATGATTAAAAGAAATGAAATTTGTCACTTAGGTGATTGATATTATATTCAGCACCTCGACTCTGGAGTTTCGTAAACGGACCTTTTTGCAATAGTTCCGTCCACTCGTCAGGAGGTTTCAGCAATTGACTGCAGATTTTCTCATTTTCGCTATTTTTATGTCAAGTTAAAAATTAATTTATGCGCTAGTTATTTTGTGACATTGATTTTTTTCTCTTTGTGCGTGTATGTGTGTGTATGTCTGTGTGTGTGTGTGCATGTACCTGTGCATGTGTGTGTGTGCACGGTTGCGTATGTGTATGGGCGCATGTGTTGAATGTTGTGCTTATTTCTCCTTTTCACAATTTTCTTGTCTTCCTCCTACTCCCTCCTTATTCCTTTTAATTCTTTTTCTCTCTTTCGACTCCGAGTGTCAAAAATAATGTAACAATGTCATTTCTGGTGTGGCAGACACGACTTTTTGAGCTTTTTCGACAATTCGATTTTCTCGATTTTTCTGGGGTTTTCTGGAGCTGGCGTTATTTGATAAATATGGGTATTTTCTTTTCTTCTAGAATTATTGTTATTATTTCTTGTTTAAATTATTTACTTATTTCTTAATCAATGCTTAAATGGCAAATTAAATATTTGTTTATGCGTCTTCACTTTTAAGTATTAGGGCATTAATTATGGCAGTTTAGGTATATATATATATATATATATATATATATATATATTAAAAAGAAGAGTGAAATCGCAAACATTTTTGGTTGTAATGTGGGTTGTAATGTGGATTTTTTTAAAGAATATATTTTGCTTTATTTTCTTTATTTATTTATTTATGGTAATTTTGTTATTTTGTTACACGAGTTTCCGACTCGCGACCTTCATCAGGCAAAGAGTGGATATTTACACATATTATTAAAAAGAATTAATTTTCCGATGTTAAATATTCTCGATATTAGACATTCTATTTTTGTGTGTTAGTGACCCTGTGAAGTTCAAGGAAGACATTTGCGTCACTAACACACAAAAAAGAGAATGGCTAATATCGAGAATATTTAACATGCATTTCTCAGTCATATTTGTTTCCTTTAGTTTTTCAATTAGGTTATCTGAATTTTTTACGTCCCGGTTCAAAGATACTTAAATCTCTTAAAAAATCTTCTACCACAAGCATAAAACTCTCCCTACTAATAGCTAAAATAATAAAAAAAATATGCCGTCTCATCACTAATCAATGCTATTTCACATTTAATAATAATTTTTATAAACAAAAATCTGGATTGCCAATGGGATTGCCTCTTAGTGGAGTGTTGGCATGTATATCTTGAATCTGGTTCTTTCCAAACTATTTTACTTAAACAATCAACATACTTCGGATATATTGATGATACCTCGTGATACTGATTTACCTGATCATGTAGATAATGTAAACAAAATCGAGCATACAATAGAATTTACATACGAAATGGAAGAAAACAATACCTTACCTTCCTAGATATCATGCTACACTGCGTTAACAACATCTTAAAACTTAGTGTCCACCGAAAATCAACTAATAAAAATGATCTAATAAATTTCTATTCCCATCACAAAAACAAAATTAAATACGGAATAATCATTGGATTCTACTGAAGAGCCATCAGAATTTGCAGCCCTCAATATTTACACAAAGAGGAAAAATACATTGAAAATACTTTCAAGCTCCTTCAATACCTTAACTATTTCATATTCAATACGAAACAAACGGCTCATAAAATATTCAAAAATAGAAAAGCGGCCTCGAACGAAAAAAAAAAAAAGAAATAAAAAAATAAGGTTCTACCTACTAACTCTATCACTACTATCACTACTAACTACAATCGAAAATAATTTATTTAAACTCAACATAATATTTGTCACAACTACATCTAAAACAATGATAGACTTAATCAGTACAAAATAAAACAAGAAACCAAAACTTGAAGGAGGAATCTCTATCTATAAAAGGCAGGATGTGTGTGTGTGTGTGTGTGTGTGTGTGTGTGTGTGTGTGTGTGTGTGTGTGTGTAACGAATGCACGGCCGCAATTTTGACGGATTTGCACCAAAATTTATATGCACATGCTCCAAGTTAGCGGAAAGGCCAAGACCGATTTTGCATTTCCCAACTCCCATCGATAGTGGAAATAATCTATTTTTTTATGCTTCTACGACAGTTTTCATGTAGTTTGCGGCCACTTTCTACTGGCCAGAGTGAGAGCCTATAGCTGGCTGCCACGAATAGGCAGGAAGATTCTATTGGCCAGCGTGAGAGTCAACAGCTGACTGACACGAATCTTAACTAGCATGCTAGCATGCAAAAAATATCGATAGCTGTATTCGTTACAAGTGGGAAAAATTTAATCTGCATGGCACTTTACTCCAATTGGCTCATTCGCTTGCTTAAACTCAACGTTGATTCTGATTCCGTAGAACTGGGTTGGGTGTGAAAAAGTATTTGTTGTTAACATTCTTTTTTCATTCGGTTTTTCCAGTTACGAGTCCTTTTTTTTTAAAGCTGATCGTTTTGTGTTCATTTTGTTTAGTTCTTTTTTCGTAACAGATTTAATGTTTAGTATAGAGCTTAGAAAAAATTCGCAGTGTGAGATAGGCAAGAAGTAAGGCATGTAGCAACATCAGCACGGCAAAGTGCACTCCTTTAAAGGCAATGAAGGGCAAAAATATTTTAAGTCAAGTGATAGCGATTGCTGTATGAGTCGTACGATTTTTGAATAAAGCACGGGCAACGCCGGGCCTTGCTGCTAGTTTATTCTATTACCATCAAGGATCGCCAGAAAGAATATATTGGTGAAACCTCCAGAAGTTTAAATAAAAGATTATATGAACACAAAAGAAACATTTTTTAAAAAATAGCGCAAAAACGCATTCGTCGCCCACTGTAACGTGACTGATCACAATTTTGACAAAAAATGCTGCTCTAATTAAAAGAGAAAATAATTCACTAAGACGAAAATGTTTAGAAAGTGCTTTTATTACTAGTTCATCTACAGTAAAATTGCATCCAGGTTCTTATAACGTTTTACCATTCTTGACAGAACTTCTGTTATTATAATGTGGGATATTTAATAACAAGGATGATGCGAAAAAAGAATCTAAATGAAATTGGCTAGATATAAACATAAAAAAACACGTTTTCTAAATTTAAAATTTCCAGCGTCTTTCGCCCGTGCGCCTGTGTAGCCACATCAACGTAAACAAGCCTAGTCCGATGAAGTCATAAGGGAAGCAACGCGTCACACGAAAACCTTTTCCACTTTGACATGCATATATTATATATATGTGTGTGTGTGTGTGCGCGCACGAACGAATATGGAGGTTTTACAAAAGCGTTTAGAGAACTTAACTGTCAAAAAAATACTTACAGTAATTAGCTTCCACCATGTTCATCACAGTAGATGTCTTTGTTATTTATAAACCAGCCAAGAATTTTTTCTGCCCACTAACGGTAGTACCAAAATCCGTAATAAATGCACTTCACCCGTGCTGTTCAAATTTCCCGATATTTTGAGCAGAGTCTATATATATATATATATATATATATATATATACACACACACAGATGTGTGTGTGTGTATGTATGATGTGTGTTTCGTAAAAAAATGACTGACATGTACTTTTAATTTATTTTTTATTGTATTTTCTTATATGACTACAAGAGTTTTTCTGGACATAATGAATGTGAAAATGTGCAAATGTTTGTTGCTCCTGAGCGCTTTCGGCTAAAATGTTAACCGTTTACAAGAATTTTTTATAGTACTAAAATAAATTATGTTAGTGCTATCGTAGACGGTATGACAGTTGCTGAAAGTAGAAATATTCTTAACTTCGAATACGGCCAGTACATAACTGATGTTATTGATGTTTTTTTTATTTTATAATAAGTGCTTTCCCCCCCTTTTAAAGGCGCTTACAGCAATAACAAGTTCAAACACCGGTTCCTGTACGATCACCGACGTTAAGCAACGTTAGGAGTCAGTACCTAGATATATTACCGTTTGGGAATACCAGGTTGTAAGCTTGGATGTGCAGGTGGTGTAATGGATAATGACTCGAAATTGTTAATCGGAGAACCGAGTTCCAATTCAAATTGTGTTCGTTATATTCACTTACGCGTAAATACCTTTGGGAAAGGTATAAATCTACATTTCTCCCCCAGCTATGGGTTAAGTAGTAAGACGTATATCACTAAATTATTATTATCTCCCCCTCCACCCCACCAAAAAAATTCTTTCAATTTAAAAATTTTGGCCGTCGAAAAGGAATCAAACAATTAATCAATAAAGATTTAAACCCTTTTTGTGGTTGCCGGCACGTATCCCATTTGTGTTCTCGAAGAATATGTTGCATGTTGAGATTAGTGCAATTCCATGGTGGTCTGTGTGTCTGCATTCAGTTCTGGTCGGAGAAATATATTGTCATTCTATTTGACAGGAGGCTGATGGAGTGTCCAAGCGTTGTTGTACGCCGGAAACGTAGGTTCCTCTGAGACATCTTATTAAAATAAAACACGTCTACAAGACAAAGCACAACAACAACAACAACAACAACAACAATGATAAGAATAATAACTAAACACAAGAAAAGCAATAAAAAATTCAACAAAAGTACCTTGTCAATCTTATTCAACGAAGCATGTATTAAACAGGGATTTCTACTAAATACACAACTATATATATATGTGTGTGTGTGTGTTAATATTCTCAGATGGGGTCTATCTGTAGAAGAAACAAAATGAATAAAGAGACAAGTGGAAAACTAAAGCTAAGTTTAGTTTTTTCCTCTTGTCTCTTTTATTCATCCATATATATATATATATATATATATATATATATAAATGAATAAAAAGAGACAAGAGGAAAAAACTATATATATATAAAATATATATATATATATATATATATATATATATATATATATATATATATGTATATATATATATGTGTGTGCGTGCGTGTGTGTGTGTGTATGTGGTTACGTGTATATATTTTACCTCTCGATATACCCTCATCCACACATCTAACCCTCGATGACTCTTCTATTTTTTTTCAAATATCCCTTTCCGTCTTCTCACACCCCCACCTGCCACATACAGGCACATACACCGTACATGACGAATGATTGGCCAACAACCATTGAAGATAAGCAAAATACGAAAACAGTCCTGATGACGTCAGAAAGAGAACAGGACAGACATTATCGTTGGCCATGTTGTCTTGTTTGTTCGACGAGCCAGCGGTCGTAGTAGGGTGGAGACGGTTGGCGAGAGGAGAGAGAGAGAGAGAGAGAGAGAGAGAGAGAGAGAGAGAGCGAATGGAGGGACATCGATGGTTGAAATGGTGTTGGTAAATGTAGGGTTGCAGATGGGATGTCGTCAGGGACAAGCGGTGGTGGTGGATGTGGTGGTGGCCGAAGTAATTGTTAGAGAGAAGGAGGTCTGCAAAGAGCCATGATAATTGTTTTGATTGAAGAGCTGGGCTGGGCGGTAAGTGACGGTTCGAGTGGCACTGGTGGTTTTCTGGTAGTGCTTGGGGGGCGGAGGGTAACACTATTCCCGTTGACGTAGTGGCAGCAGTTCTAGTGGGAGAGCGAAGTCTGTTACTGGTGGTGATGGTCAGATTAAGTTCAACATTTTCGTAGGAGCAATAATTTTAATGGCGGTCGTAGTGCGGTAGAATTCGGTGTTTGTAGTTACAGGAATTCGCCATAATGGTATTGTGATGGTAGTAGCAAAATCGCAAGTGGTACGCTGAGTAATGTGTTGGTTGCTGAAAAAAAAAAAAAAAAAAACGGGAGTTGTGGTGTGAGTGGTTCGTATGACGCTAATGTTTTGCAAGAGAAAAACCGGTCAGTCCGTTATGACCCGTCAGCGAGCGCGCCAAATGGTCACGTGGTCGGTGAACTGACGGAGTCCAGGGAACAGGAACGCCATGATTTGTTTTTATTGTCCTGTTAAGACATGTCGGCGGCGGCCACGCTGACTGCCAGGTATTTATAGACATGTCACTGGTCGACTTTTAGAACTGTCAAGGTTAGTGACAGACGAACGAATTTCATGGCAGGTCTATGTCTGAACCGATGTGTTGATTTTACCTCCCTCTTTTGCCCCTATACAAAAACTCTCTTTTATTGAACTGGACATCAGCCCATCTCCTAGACACACACACGCGCCCTCATTCACACGTACACACACACAGAGACAGATAAACACACATACACGCTTATTCCATTCAAGTCTATAACCATTCTATATTTATGATATAAACAAAGGGATCGTTGGAAAACCTTTTGCAGTTATTATTAGTTTTCAATGACTATTACTTTAATCTTATTCTTAATCAGATCGTCGTTCTTCAGTCGCGAGTTTAAAACGCCAATCAAAAGCAATGAAAAAGACTTTGAAATGACTCGAACTTCATAAGACTGTCTTAACGGGACTTTTACATTTCGGTTAAGCCATGAAAGCCTACAGGCAGCAAAATATCAATTTTAACCATATATCTTTATTTTTTTCCTAAGACTCCAAAAGTTAATATGAAGTTGAGTCATAAGTAATTTCCGTTTTTAAGAACCAATTGTAATGTCGAATATATCATCCTAACTACTAATCATACAGGTCAATTAAATGAGATACACTAACATAGATAGATAGATAGATAGATAGATAGATAGATAGATAGATAGATAGATAGATTAGATTGAATCATAAGTAATTTCCGTTTTCGGGAATCAATTTTAAGGACAAATGTATCAACCTAACTACTAATCATACAGAGCAGTTAATTGTGGTACTTTAACATATAATAGATAGATAGATAGATAGATAGATAGATAGATAGATATGAGCCAACTAAAATAGATAGACAGATAGTTAGAGTCATAAATAATTTCCGTTTTGGGGAATTAATTGTAAGGACGAATGTATCGCCCTAACTACTAATCACACAGGGCAGTTAAATGTGGTATTCTAACATAATAGATAGATAAAGACTGATGTATATATATATATATATATATATATATATATGTATATATATGAAGAAATATAGTTTTAAGGTGTGCTATATTTATGGGATAACGTGTTCAATATCAGAGATAGAACGTATGTAAATATGAATATAAAAGTCAACATTGAAGTTAACACTCAGAGGCGACAGGCTTTTTCCTGCTAGACGCCATCGTCAGGCCGTCTATATATATATATATATATATATATATATATATATATATATATAGAGAGAGAGAGAGAGAGAGAGAGAGGAGGAGAACGAGACAGACAGACAGTAACAGAGATAGGCTGGTAAGCTTATATATAGAAGTAAATGGGATAGATAGATAGATAGATAGATAGATAGATAGATAGATAGATAGATATGAGCCAACTAAAAGAAATAGATAGATAATTAGGTTGAGTCATAAGTAATATCCGTTTTTGGGAACCAATTGTAATGTCAAATGTATCATCCTAACTAATCGTTCCTTGAATATATCATAACAAATAATGAATAATCGGTTACATACGACAATATTCATTACAAATGTCAGTGGATTGACCAGGGAAAAATCTCCGCAAGTGACCGCCACAGCTAAGCTCCATGGAAGAAAGGTAATGTACGTGTGGGTAGGATCGTCGGGGTAATTACGGTTCTCAAAATGCACTGAAACAACGAAATGCATATTTATACGTCCAGCAGTTGCAATATACTTGCGTTCGTCAATAGGGGACAATCGTTCTTCTCCATGACACTGCAAGGCTGTATACAGCAAGAAGAACAAAGGAAAACTTTTGAAATTTGGTCGGTCTGTTCTACTCCACCCAGCCATATTCACCTGACTTCGCACCAAACAATCATAACCACTGATATATATATATATATATATATATATATATATATATATATATATATATATATATATATATATATATATATATATTAATACACAGATAGAGTGTTTCGCTGTATCACAGTCCGATTACTTCAAGCCGTGATCGAAACCCGACTGATTTGACATCAATCAGATATCTTACCTCACACGGCAGAAAGGAAGGGAATTCTAACGTTTTTCTCTATGCGAAATACCGCAGCGGCTCGTAGAACTCAATTCATACTTGAAGAGTAATGTTTAATGTCAGTAGGATCCACTGTTTTTTAAAAAAACCTTTCTCTCGAGAGCTCAACCTTTTTCACACACACACACACACACACACACACACACACACACACACACACACACACACACACACACAGATATATATATATATATATATATATGAAAAATTGTATAATTGCAACTTTAAATGCACGCACGTACAGACTGCTTTTTTCTTACTTCTCCTTACATAAGAGTACAACACACATCGGTATGTAAATATGTTTTTTATGTGTAGTTTTGCTCTTAAATTCAGAGTGATGGACCGGGGAGATTGACCATGCCACACCCATTGAGGACAACCGCTTTTAGCGGATGGCTTAGTATGACATTATCTCCTTCCATCTTCACCTTTTATTTTCAGTCAAAATTTCACTCATTTGATTAAAAACATGAATATAGTTGTGGTCCTGCCTTTCCTTAATTGGTGGGTTTGCGTTGGCGTTCTCCATTGACATAATCTGATTTCACCTATAATTCAAATACCAACCATTATTAGCTGTTTCCGGTAGAGATGCTCATAGGCCATAAAAGTTGCATCTTTGCGCTTCTATCTGGTAATACGATATTTTATTCTTTCTTAGCAATCTGTCTAGTTTTTTAACGCTTTCTATAATTCAACAAAACACACTATTATTTAAAAGTTACCCGACTATCCTCGGATCCTATAATGATTCTACTGATATGTAAAGTATGTAAGCAATTCAATAGCAACAAATTTAAACTTAAATTTATAATCGGAACAACCAGTATTTAACTAAAGGCCGCTTCTTTTTCAAAAAACTAATTTGTAAAATGTCAATATTTGAATTATAGTGCCTTGTAGAATGACAAAGAATGGCATAATGGAATAAAAAGACTACAGAAATATTGGTTTTAGGTAATTCCTTGAAAATTATGAACACTAACGCTTTGTAAAACTCTAAGTGTTGATAGCAATTATTAACACTGTAGATAATATAGGTTTTTCCGTGATTAAAACACTAGTTTATCTGCACCATAAAAAAAACAAAAAAAAAAAAAACGACGCCACAATTTAACCGATACCTTTTCGACGTGAGGAATCCAGTTAACTCTTGATGTTCCATCCTCACCGAGCGAACCCTGAATGATCGCCCTTCGCGATCAATGAGTGTGCTCTCAGGATAGCCACGTGAGGACTTACTGAGACTTAAACTCAACCCAGACCTCAAGTGGGTAGATTGTTGTGGGTAGATTGTGAGTTCAATATCTGGCCACGACAGAGGGCACAAAAACTTGGTGAATTGAGTTACTAAAGAAAATTAACTGATACTGAGATATTAAAAAAAAAAGGCCTGGCATGTGGAATTAGAACAATCTACCCCCGAGTACTAAATAAAGGGTTCGGTTCAAAATTCCAAGGTATATCATCTGAAGAAGGCCGGATCATACAGCAGCTGAAACGTTGTGGATATGGCAATAAAGATGACGATAACAGCCCGAACGATGCAGATATATATATATGTATTCCAGAATTTCGTTGTCAGAAGTTAAGTGTGCGTATTATACAATAGCTGATCCCAAAAATATTGAAATATATTTGTCTTTTTCTTGATTTTATGTATGATCGTCCTTTTTCTTTCCATTTTCCTTAAAACTTCCTCGTTATGTATATTCTTTTTACGAAACTTTTACAGGAGTCATCAGAGGGATCTTTAGCCTGGGAATGCTAAGATATCATTTTTTATTTTTTTCCCACTCAGACCTGAAAGGAAATAAAATTTGCAATTCTGAAAAGGTATCAAAATTGTAATTATTCCTGCATAATATACACCCCCGCCTGTTTGTTAATAGTTACGATTGAGCATTATACACGAGAACTAAATATTAGCTTTTTTTTTCATGGACATGTGCGTCGCCATATTAGAGACAGTATGACCTAATGAAGTTATATTTATGACCCAAACTAATATGTAAGAAAAAGATATAATATTAAGCCTATTTCTTTCTGCTGCCTATGTCAAAGGTCGACTTCATGATAGTTTTATTTATGTTGTCAATGTGGTATTGTCAACGTTTTACGCCGCGACAAGGAAATGGACATACGCCAGTGCAATGCATATTTTTTAATGATTTTGTCTCTCCTAATTTCATTTTTTTGCTTTAAACTTGTTGCATTTTTGTGTGAACGTGCCCAACTGTTTAATTTTTGCTTTGGTTTGTTTTGTTTTACGGCATATCAGCCTCAATTTGTTATTCAATGCCGACAAGATTTTTAGGATAGGTTCGTATGAATAGAATATGTATTAATATTTTTTTTCAAAAATGTATTGCTTGTAATTTAAAAAATGTATTGCTGGTATTTTTACTAGGAAAATTTATTTTTATACATACATAGTTTTGACCACAGATTGCTAATTGCTAGGACCTTAACATGTGCCACAACCACGGGTCAGGGTGAACCTGGGAACAACATTAATTAAGAGGTGGTTCCACGCTCCTGAAAACCTCCTAATCCGAGACCTTGCCGCCGGATGTAGTTTATCGTTATACCCAAGACATGTAAATTTTGTGTTTTAAAACCCCATGTAAACTGTATATTTGTAGTCGATACGAACCGAATAACTTGAATAAATGTTAAATTTAGGTTAAATGCAACATAATCTAACATATCAGTGTGAGATATTTTCGGAGTCAGATGTGTGCGTATTATACACAGGGGATATTACAGAATTTCATAGCGCGTAGTTAGTGTTTCTCACGGGATATTTCTTCCAAAAATTCGTAGGCCTATATTACGGGTTCGTATTATACACGAGTGCCTATTAAACACAAATAACTATGGTGCACTGTATTCACTGGTACACTATCATGGAATATTATTGCAGGTACACATGTTTAACATTTATTTGTATTGAAAAAATATGTGTCCCTACCGTAGTCCAAGTTGGTTAGGAAACTAGTCTCTCGATCATGTATGAAACTTTTGATTGGATAAGCCATCATTGTAACGATGTTCCTATTTTTTTTAAATTTTGTTGCTCACCCAATACAAGACTTAAGAGCTACCGACTGACTATTCAGTACCTTTTATGGATTTAGTTTTCTTTAAGCTACTAAGGCTTTTCCTCGATATCTCTGAGTCTTTCAAAAAATAATAAAATAATCGCTTTCACAGACTACTCCGCTAAAGATCAATAATACAGAGTCCAACACGTAGTTTTCAACTGAATTCGATCAATATTTAGTCCTCATCTTTGTTGTTTTTGTCACAACGTTTCATCCGATGTGCTCTATGGCCTTCATCAGGTGCATGTCGAACCGGGTAACCTACAAGGAATTTCAAATTGAACATTTTATTTAATCTACGGTGGTAGATTCTTCTCATTCTGCTGCCAATGTTTAGGGATAGATTGTCTAGTTCTAGTTATTTCTCGCCTCGTTTCCGTTGAGACCAAGTACAATACCCGGAAGGCACATCGGCCGAAACGTTGTGGCAACAACAAAGACGAGGGCAATAATCTGCATATAAATAGTGTAAATGATGATAACCAATAAATTCAGACAGAAATTTGGTAAGGAATATTCATGAAAAACTAATAATGATGATCCTTTTGTGGGTTGTCCTGGAGATGTGCTGGTCTTGTCTGAATTTAATTATTTTTTTTATATAAGTAATTATTTTATCGGGATTAAAAAGACATCATCATCCCTACAATGGAAATATATAAATTTCAGACAAATTATATACAGGATATAGCACAATTATCATAAACAAAAACGGTAAAAGGCTTTCGTATACATTTCAGAGAAAATATTGTATACTTTATTGAACATATAAAGAGATAAAACGCTGTACTTATCTGGTGGTACCCACATGACCTATCAAAGAGCTGTCTCCAAACAACTTTGTTTCGCCGCCGAAGTTGAAGAGAAAGAACATTTGATTTTTGATTTATTTGGCGATAAATCGTGTGTTCCGGTGAATGATGGGAAATTTCAGTGTTTATTTAACTTTCTTTTTTAAAACTAACTTTTTCTTACTTTTTTGTTAATTATCATTCTCATCTATATTTTAAAGTAATATTAGTGCTTAACATTTAATTTTTCTTTTATTATTATTTTGGTTGCATATTCCTACATAGTCTAGTATTAAGAGTCAGAGGATATTTATGGATTTATTTGAAGCTGACACTACAATGCTATATTTATACGACTTTCACTTTTGAGATTTAGCAGTATTTTAATATGTAATCATAATTTAATCATTTAAAATCAGGTATAATTCTTCTGAGATCACCGGGAGGTTCGTGTCTCACTCAAACCGGATTATTTTATATTTTCACATTATTTTGAGTGATAATTATAATTTCATCATTTAGAATCAGGTATAATTCATTGTGGGATCACTGGGAGGTTTGTGTTTCACTCAAACCGGATTATTTTATATTTTCACATTATTTTGAGTGATAATTAAAATTTCATCATTTAGAATGAGGTATAATTCATTCGGAGATCACCGGGAGGTTCGTGTCTCACACAAACCGGATTATTTTATATTTTCACATTATTTTGAGTGAAAATTATAATTTAATCATTTAGAATGAGGTATAATTAATTCGGAGATCACCGTGATGTTCGTGTCTCACTCAAACCGGATTATTTTATATTTTCACATTATTTTGAGTGATAATAAAAATTTAATCATTTAGAATGAGGTATAATTCATTGTGGGATCACCGGGAGGTTCGTGTCTCACTCAAACCGGATTATTTTATATTTTCACATTATTTTGAGTGATAATTGTAATTTAATCATTTAGAATGAGGTATAATTCATTCGGAGATCACCGGGAGGTTCGGAACTCACTCAAACCGGATTATTTTATATTTTCACATTATTTTGAGTGATAATAATAATTTCATAATTTAGAATGAGGTATAATTCATTCGGAGATCACCGGGAGGTTCGTGTCTCACTCAAACCGGATTATTTTATATTTTCACATTATTTTGAGTGATAATAATAATTTCATCATTTAGAATGAGGTATAATTCATTCGGAGATCAGCGGGAGGTTCGTGTCTCACTCAAACCGGATTATTTTATATTTTCACATTATTTTGAGTGATAATAATAATTTCATAATTTAGATTGAGGTATAATTCATTCGGAGATCACCGGGAGGTCGTGTGTCTCCTCAAACCGGATTATTTTATATTTTCACATTATTTTGAGTGATAATAATAATTTCATAATTTAGAATGAGGTATAATTCATTCTGAGATCACCGGGAGGTTCGTGTCTCACTCAAACCGGATTATTTTATATTTTCACATTATTTTGAGTGATAATAATAATTTCATCATTTAGAATGAGGTATAATTCATTCGGAGATCACCGGGAGGTTCGTGTCTCACTGAAACCGGATTATTTTATATTTTCACATTATTTTGAGTGACAATAATAATTTCATAATTTAGAATGAGGTATAATTCATTCGAGATCACCAGGAGGTTCGTGTCTCACTCAAACCGGATTATTTTATATTTTCACATTATTTTGAGTGATAATAATAATTTCATCATTTAGAATGAGGTATAATTCATTCGGAGATCACCGGGAGGTTCGTGTCTCCTCAAACCGGATTATTTTATATTTTCACATTATTTTGAATGATAATAATAATTTCATAATTTAGAATGAGGTATAATTCATTCGGAGATCATAATTTAGGAGGGTTCGTGTCTCTCCTCAAACCGGATTATTTTATATTTTCACATTATTTTGAGTGATAATAATAATTTCATCATTTAGAATGAGGTATAATTCATTCGGAGATCACCGGGAGGTTCGTGTCTCATTATTTTGGTGATAATAATAATTTCATAAAAATGGATTATTTTATATTTCAAACCATTATTTTATTTTCACATTATTTTTGATAATAATAATTTCATAATTTAGAATGAGGTATAATTCATTCTGGGATCACCAGGAGGTTCGTGTCTCCTCAAACCGAATTATTTTATATTTTCACATTATTTTGAGTGATAATAATAATTTCATAATTTAGAATGAGGTATAATTCATTCTGGGATCACCGGGAGGTTCGTGTCTCACTCAAACCGGATTATTTTATATTTTCACATTATTTTGAGTGATAATAATAATTTCATAATTTAGAATGAGGTATAATTCATTCTGGGATCACCGGGATGTTCGTGTCTCACTCAAACCGGATTATTTTATATTTTCACATTATTTTGAGTGATAATAATAATTTCATAATTTAGAATGAGGTATAATTCATTCGGAGATCACCGGGAGGTTCGTGTCTCACTCAAACCGGATTATTTTATATTTTCACATTATTTTGAGTGATAATAATAATTTCATAATTTAGAATTTAATTCATTCGGAGATCACCGGGAGGTTCGTGTCTCACTCAAACCGGATTATTTTTATTTTCACAGGAGTGATAATAATAATTTCATCATTTGGAATGATATAATTCATTCTGGGATCACCGGGAGGTTCGTGTCAAACTCAAACCGGATTATTTTATATTTTCATGTTATTTTGAATGATAATAAAATTTCCGGTATAATTCATGGGATCACCGGGAGGTTTTTATCAAAACCGGATTATTTTATTTCACATTATTTTGAATGATAATAATAATTTCATCATTTAGAATGAGGTATAATTCATTTGGATCACCGGGAGGTTCGTGTCAAACTCAAACCGGATTATTTTTATATTTTCACATTATTTTGGTGATAATAATAATTTCATAATTTAGAATGAGGTATAATTCATTCTGGGATCACCGGGAGGTTCGTGTCTCCTCAAACCGGATTATTTTATATTTTCAGTTATTATTTTGAATGATAATAATAATTTCATAATTTAGAATGAGGGTATAATTCATTCTGGGATCACCGGGAGGTTCGTGTCTCACTCAAACCGGATTATTTTATATTTTCACATTATTTTGAGTGATAATAATAATTTCATAATTTAGAATGAGGTATAATTCATTCAGGGGATCACCGGGAGGTTCGTGTCTCACTCAAACCGGATTATTTTATATTTTCACATTATTTTTTGATAATAATGTTCAATTTGATAATAATAATTTCATTTTTATTTTTTAGAATAATTTCATAAGAAAAGAAGGTATAATTCATTCTGGGATCACTGGGGAGTTTGGTGTCTCACTCAAACGGATTATTTATATTTTCACATTATTTTGGTGATAATAATAATTCATGATATAATTCATTCTGGAGATCACCGGGAGGTTCGTGTCTCACTCAAACCCGGATTATTTTATATTTTCACATTATTTTGAGTGATAATAATAATTTCATAATTTAGAATAAGGTGTAATTCATTCGGAGATCACCAGGAGGTTCGTGTCTCACTCAAACCGGATTATTTTATATTTTCACATTATTTTGAGTGATAATAATAATTTCATAATTTAGAATGAGGTATAATTCATTCTGGGATCTGGGGAGGTTCGTGTCTCACTCAAACCGGATTATTTATATTACCACATTATTTTTGAGTGATAATAATAATTTCATAATTTAGAATGAAGGTATAATTCATTCGGAGATCACCGGGAGGTTCGTGTCTTACTCAAACCGGATTATTTTATATTTTCACATTATTTTGAGTGATAATAATAATTTCATAATTTAGAATGAGGTATAATTCATTCGGAGATCACTGGAAGGTTCGTGTCTCCTCAAACCGGATTATTTTATATTTTCACTTTTTTTTGTGTGATAATAATAATTTCATAATTTAGAATGAGGTATAATTCATTCGGAGATCACCGGAAGGTTCGTGTCTTAATCAAACCGGATTATTTTATATTTTCACATTATTTTGAGTGATAATAATAATTTCATAATTTAGAATGAGGTATAATTCATTCGGAGATCAATGGGAGGTTCGTGTCTCACTCAAACCGGATTATTTTATATTTTCACTTATTTTGAGTGATAATAATAATTTCATAATTTAGAATGAGGTATAATTCATTCGGAGATCACCAGAAGGTTCGTGTCTTCCTCAAACCGGATTATTTTATATTTTCACATTATTTTGAGTGATAATAATAATTTCATAATTTAGAATGAGGTATAATTAATTCGGAGATCACCGGGAGGTTCGTGTCTCCTCAAACCGGATTATTTTTATATTTCACATTATTTTGAGTGATAATAATAATTTCATAATTTAGATTGAGGTATAATTCATTCGGAGATCACCGGGAGGTTCGTGTCTCCTCAAACCGGATTATTTTATATTTTCATTATTTTGGTGATAATAATAATTAATAATTTCATTTAGAATGAGGTATAATTCATTCGGAGATCAAACCGGATTATTTTATATTTTCATTATTTTTGGGAGGTTCGAATGTCTCACTCAAACCGGATTATTTTATATTTTCACATTATTTTGAGTGATAATAATAATTTCATAATTTAGAATGAGGTATAATTCATTCGGAGATCACTGGGAGGTTCGTGTCTCCTCAAACCGGATTATTTATATTTTCACATTATTTTGAATGATTTAATAATAATTTCATAATTTAGAATGAGGTATAATTCATTCGGAGATCACCGGAAGGTTCGTGTCTTACTCAAACCGGATTATTTTTATATTTCACATTATTTTTGAGTGATAATAATAATTTCATAATTTAGAACAGGTATAATTCATTCTGAGATCACCGGGAGGTTCGTGTCTCACTCAAACCGGATTATTTTATATTTTCACATTATTTCAAGTGATAATAATAATTTCATAATTTAGAATGATATATAATTCATTCGGGGATCACCGGGATGTTAATCAAACCCATTATTTTGGGAAGAGAATATAATTCATTCTGGGATTGGGATGGTTTGTCTCTCCTCAAACCGGATTATTTTTATTTTTCACATTATTTTGAGTGATAATAATAATTTCATAATTTAGAATGAATTATAATTCATTCGGAGATCACCAGGGAGGTTCGTGTCTCACTCAAACCGGATTATTTTATATTTCACATTATTTTTGATAATAATAATTTCATAATTTAGAATGAGGTATAACAATTCTGAGATCACCGGGAGGTTGGGATGTCTCCCCTCAAACCGGATTATTTATATTTTCACATTATTTTGATTGATAATAATAATTTCATAATTTAGAATGAGGTATAATTCATTCGGAGATCACGGGAGGTTCGTGTCTCCTCAAACCGGATTATTTTATATTTCACATTATTTTGAGTGATAATAATAATTTCATAATTTAGAATGAGTTATAATTCATTCGGAGATCACCGGGAGGTTCGTGTCTAATCCAAACCGGATTATTTTATATTTTTCACATTATTTTTGATTGATAATAATAATTTCATAATTTAGAATGAGGTATAATTCATTCTGAATCACCTGGGAGGTTCGTGTTCAAACCGGATTATTTTATATTTTCACATTATTTTGATTGATAATAATAATTTCATAATTTAGAATGAGGTATAATTCATTCTGGGATCTGGGAGGTTCGTGTCTCCCCTCAAACCGGTTTATTTTATTTTTCAAATTATTTTTGAGATAAAAATATTTCATTATTTTGAATTAAATTCATTCTAAAAAGGGTTCGTGTTTTGGATTATTTTATAACATTATTTTGATTGATAATAATAATTTCATCATTTAGAATGAGGTATAATTCATATTCTGAGATCACAGGATGTTCGTGTCTCACTCAAACAAACGGATTATTTTATATTTTCATTATTTTGAGTGATAATAATAATTTCATCATTTAGAATAATAATAATTCATTGGAGATCACCGGGACCGTTAGTGTCTCACTCAAACCCGGATTATTTTATATTTTCATTATTTTTGATAATAATAATTTCATAATTTAGAATGAGGTATAATTCATTCGGGGATCACCGGGAGGTTCGTGTCTCCTCCAAACCGGATTATTTTATATTTGAACATTATTTTGAGTGATAATAATAATTTCATAATTTAGAATGAGGTATAATTAATTCTGGAGATCACCAGGAGGTTGTACGTCCTCAAACGGATTATTTATATTTTCACATTATTTTGATTTGATAATAATAATTTCATAATTTAGAATGAGGTATAATTCATTCGGAGATCACCGGGATATTAGTGTCTCCTCAAACCCGGATTATTTTATATTTTCACATTATTTTTGGTGATAATAATTTCTAATTCATTTAAACCGGGAGTTCGTGTCTTATTTTTATATTTTCACATTATTTTGAGTGATAATAATAATTTCATAATTTTCGGAGATCAATCAAACCGGATTATTTTATATTTTCACATTATTGAGATAATAATATTTCGAAGGATATAGGTTCGTGTCTCCTAATAATTTCATTATTTTGATAATAATAATTTAGAATGAGGTATAATCATTTTGGGATCTCGGGAGGTTCGTGTCTCCTCAAACCGGATTATTTTATATTTTCACATTTTTTGAGGATAATAATAATTTCATAATTTAGAATGAGGGTATAATTCATTCGGGATCACCGGAAAGGTTCGTGTCTCACTCAAACCGGATTATTTTTATTTTCACATTATTTATTAATAATAATTTCAGACATTTAGAATGAGGTATAATTCATTTCGGAGATAAGGAGGTTCGTGTCTAAGCGGATTTATTTTATATTTTCACATTATTTTGGTATAAAATATTTCATAATTTAGAATGGTATAATTCATTCGAGATTTCAGGAGGTTCGTGTCTCCTCAAACCCGGATTATTTTATATTTTCACATTATTTTGGGATAATAATAATTTCATAATTTAGAATGAGGTATAATTCATTCGGAGATTTTGGGATGTTCGTGTCTCCTCAAATAACGATTATTTATATTTTCAATATTTGAGTGATAATAATAATTTCATAATTTAGGATGTATAATTCATTCGGAGATCATTGGGAGGTTCGTGTCTCCTCAAACCGGATTATTTTATATTTTGTATTTTAGTGATAATAATAAGTTTTCATAATTTAGAATGGTATAATTCATTAGAGATCATCAGAAGGATGTTAAATAACTGAAACCGGATTATTTTATATTTTCAAGTTATTTTGATTGATAATAATAATTTCATAATTTAGAATGAATTTATAAGTATTTCTGGGATCACCAGGAGGTTCGTGTCTTACCTCAAACCGGTTATTATTTTTATATTTTCCATTCCCCAAATTGATAATAATAATTTCCATAATTTAGAATGAGGTATAATTCATTCTGGGATCACCGGGAGGTTTAGGTCTCTCACCGGATTATTTATATTTTCACATTATTTTTGAGTGATAATAAAAATAAGTTAGAATGGATTAATTTAAGGACTTTCAAACGGACATTTTTATTTTGATTTTTGAGTATATTGAAATTTCATAATTTAGAATGAAGGTATAATATTCTCCAGATTACCGGGACCGGGTTCGTGTCTCCTCAAACCGGATTTTTTTATATTTTCATTCCCAAATAATAACTCATCAAAGAATGAGGTATAATTAATTCTGAGATCACCGGGATGTTAGTGTCTCCTCAAACCGGATTATTTTATATTTTCACATTATTAGGGTGATAATAATAATTTCATAACAGAAAATGAGGTATAATTCATTCTGAATCACCGGGATGTTCGTGTCTCCTCAAACCGGATTATTTATATTTTCACATTATTTTGAGGATAATAATAAAATAATTTAGAATGAGGTATAATTCATTCGGAGAGATCTTTTGGAGGTTTGTGTCTCCTCAAACCGGATTATTTTATATTTTATTATTTTTGATAATAATAATTTTCATAATTTAGAATGAGGTAATAAATTCTGGGATCACTGTTGTTTGTGTTTCGGATTATTTATATTTTCACATTATTTAGGTGATAATTAATTTCATAATTTAGAACAGTAATTAATTTTGGATCTTGTGTCTCACTCAAACCGGATTATTTATATTTCCACATTATTTTAGGATAATAATAATTTCATAATTTAGAATGAGGTATAATTCATTCTGGGATCACCGGGAGGTTCGTGTCTCACTCAAGGTTGATTATTTTATATTTTCACATTATTTTGAGGATAATAATTTCATAATTTAGAAAAGGTATAATTCATTCTAGGATCACCGGGAGGTTCGTGTCTCACTCAAACCGGATTATTTTATATTTTCATTATTTTGAGTGATAATAATAATTTCATAATTTAGATTGAGTTATAATTCATTCGGGAGATCATGGGGAGGTTCCTTCAAAAACTCAAGCCGGATTATTTTAATTTCACATTATTTTTGGTTGATAATATAATTTCTTGAATTCATTCGGAGATCACAGGAGGTTCGCAAAGGATTATTTATATTTTCACATTATTTTGGTGATAATAATAATTTCATAATTTAGAATGAGGTACTGAAGATCACCCAGGATTCGTGTCTAAACCGGATTATTTTAAACCACATTATTTTATATTTCATTATTTAAAAAGATAATAATAATTTCATAATTTAGAATAAAATTTATAATTCATTGAGGAGATCACTGGGATGTTCGATGTCTCACTCAAAACGGATTATTTTATATTTTCACATTATTTTGAGTGATAATAATAATTTCATCATTTAGAATGAGGTTAATAATTCGGGATTCGGGATAATTTCAGTATTTTGGAGGGATTATTTGTATTTTCAACAAAGGTTAATATTTTTTAGAATATATTTCACGCCTAAGGATTTTTGGTGATATTTATAATTTCATCATTTAGAATGTTATGGCCATTTCTGAGATCACCGGGATAAAAGAAACTCAAACTGGGATTATTTTATATTTTCACATTATTTTGAGTTAATAATAATTTCATAATTTAGAATGAGGTATAATTCATTGTGAGATCACTGGGAGGGTACGTCAAACCGGTTTTATTTTATATTTTGAACATTAATGATAATAATAATTTCAATTTAGAATGAGGTATAATTCATTCTGGGATCACAGGAGGTTTGTGTCTCCAAACCGGATTATTTTATATTTTCACATTATTTTGAGTGATAATAATAATTTCATAATTTAGAATGAGGTATAATTAATTCTGGAGATCACTGGGAGGGGCCAGTCTCTCCTCAAACCGGATTATTTTATATTTTCACATTATTTTGAGTGATAATAATAATTTATATTTAGAATGAGTTATAATTCATTCTGAGATCACCGGGAGGTTCGTGTCTCCTCAAACGGATTATTTTTATATTTTAATTATTTTGAGGATAATAATAATTTCATAATTTAGAATCTATAATTCATTCGGAGTTAGGAGGTTCGTTTATGAACGGATTATTTTATATTTTTACATTATTTTGAGTGATAATAATAATTTCATAATTTAGAATGAGGTATAATTCACTGGGATCACTGGGGGTTTGTGTCTACTCAAACCGGATTATTTATATTTCACATTATTTTTTGAGTGATAATAATAATTTCAGATTAATTTAGAATGAGGTATAATTAATTCGGAGATCACCGGGAGGTTCGTGTCTCCTCAAACCGGATTATTTTATTTTCACATTATTTTGAGTGATAATAATTTCATAATTTAGAATGAGGTATAATTCATTCGGAGATCACCGGGAGGTTCGTGTCTCCTCAAACCGGATTATTTTATATTTTCACATTATTTTGATAATAATAGCGTTTAATTCATTCTGGGATCACCGGGATTTGTGTCTTCAAACCGGATTATTTTATATTTTTCAAATTATTTTGGTGATAATAATAATTTCTATTCGGAGATCACCGGGAGGTTAGTGTCTCCTCAAACCGGATTATTTTATATTTTCACATTATTTTGATTGATAATAATAATTTCATAATTAGAATGAGGTATAATTCATTCGGAGATCACCTGGAGGTTCGTGTAGGTCAAACAGGATTAGGGACTATTTTCACATTATTTTGAGTGATAATAATAATTTCATAATTTAGAATGTTTAGGGGCCATTCTAGGATCACTGAAGAGGTTCGTGTCTAGGTAAACCAGTTTTATTTTAAATTAACACATTATTTTGCAAGACTGATAATAATTTGGTATTTATGAGGTATAACGTTCGGAGATTTTGGGAGGTTCGTGTCTCCTCAAACAGGTTTATTTTATTTTCACATTATTTCCAGATAATAATTTTATAATTTAGAATGACTTATAAAGGAGATCCGGGATGTTCGTGTCTCCTCAAACCGGATTATTTTATATTTTCACATTATTTTGAATGATATTTATAATGTGCCTGTTTAGAATGAAGGTAAAATTCATTAAAGAGATCAGTTGAGTTCGGGAGGTTATTGAAATAACAGATTATTTTATATTTTCACATTATTTTGAGTGATAATAATAATTTCATAATTTAGAATGACGTATAACATTAGGTTAATAATCACCGGAATTCCACAAACCGACTCCTAAAAACTCATGAGTTAGTATTTTATGAGAGGAGCGTTTACTGTTTTTATTTGATTTAAGGGGCCAGAAAGGTATAATTCACTGAAGAGGAGGTTAGTGGTTGAACAAGTATATTGAAATAATTTTTATATTTACAAATTATTTTGAGTGATAATAATAAGCAGATTTTAGAATGAGGTCCGAACAGTAGAGTTCGCCTGGGACCTCGTGTCCCGAAACCGACGCCTAAAGATTCCTTCAAATGGCCGGATTATTTTATATTTATTTTATTTTGAGTGATAATAATAATTTCATAATTTAGAATATAATTCATTCGAGATCACTGGGGAAACAGATTATTTTATATTAACAGATATATTTTGAGTGATAATAATAATAATTTCATAATTTAGAAGAGTGTACGTCCGAACGAGTAGGTTAATACTAAACCGGATTATTTTATATTTTCACATTATTCCAGATAATCCCCAAACCGAGGTATAATTCATTCGGAGAAGGACTCCTTGATTTAGTATTTATGAGTGAGCGTTTACTTTCATGGCCTGTTGAGGTATAAGAAAAGAAAAAGACACTGAAGAGGCAGTTAGGTTGAACAAGTATATTGAAATAACATTTCTCATATACAAAGCAAGAGTGATAATAATAATTTCATAATTTTGTAGTCCGAATGAGGTTAATACCGGATCTCCATACTGCACATTCTGAGATCACCGGGAGGTTTGTGTCTCAAAGAAACCGGATTTTTTATTTTTCGTTTATTTTGAAATAATAGATAATTCAAATTTAGAATGATAATTCATTGAGATCACCGAGGAGGTCCGAACAGTAGGTCAAACCGATCGATTGAACAAACCGACATTATTTTGAGTGATAATAATTTCATAATTTAGAATGAGGTATAATTCATTCGGAGATGTTTAGGGGTTCGTGTCTCCTGAAACCGGATTATTTTATATTTTGAAATTAAACCGAGTGATAATAATAATTTCATAATTGAGAATAATAAATTTCGGAGATCACCAGAGGCGTGTCTTTCAAACCGGATTATTTTATACTTTTTTCACATTATTTTTGAGTGATAATAATAATTTACAATTTAGAAAAGTTAACCGACATTGAAGATCACCGGAGGTTCGTGTCTTTCAAACCGGATTTTTTTTATATTTTCTGTTTATTTTGAGTGATAATAATAATTTCATCATTTAGAATGAGGGATAATTAGGTTGAGGATCACCGGGAGGTTCATGTCTCACTCAAACCAATTATTTTATATTTTCACATTATTTTGAGTGATAATAATAATTTCATAAATTTACGTCCGGATTATTTTATATTTTCAAGCATTATTTTGGGGCCAGAAAATAATTCATTGAAATGAAATCTGAGACTAAGGGAGGTTCGTGTCTATTCAAACCGGATTATTTTATATTTACATTATTTTGAGTGATAATAATAAGCATAATTTAGAATGAAAGTACACTGAACGAGATCACCGGGAGGTTCGTGTCTCCTCAAACCGGATTATTTTATATTTTCAAATTATTTTGAGTTGATAATAATAGATTGTGGCCTGAGTGATAATAATAATTTCATAAAGAATGTACGTCCGAAAAAACCGGATTATTTTATAATGCATTCGGAGGTTCACAAAGTTATTGAAATTCACTCGGAATACCAAAGAGGATTTTATATTTTAGCATTTATTTTACGTGATAATAATAATTTCACTGAATGATTTATAACCGATTTGAAGATCACCGGGAGGTTCGTGTTTATACAAACCGGATTATTTTATATTTTCACATTATTTTGAGGATAATAATACGTCCGAATTTAGTAGGTTAGACACTGAAGGTTCCAGTCCTGAAAGGATATTTTTATATTTTAGGTTGATCATTTAGTATTTTGAAAGGAACGTTTACTGTTCAAGCAGGATTATTTTATAGAAATTAAAGGATAATAAAATTTACGTCCGAAGAGTGGTATAATGCATTCCGGAGATCAAAACCATGTCTCCTAAACCGGACTATTTTATATTAGTACATTATTTTGAATGATATTTATAATGTCATAATTTAGAATGAGGCCAGAATTCATTCGGAAACCGACCCTAAAGGAGGTTCGAGTTAGGTTCAAAAGGATTATTTATATTTCACATTATTTTGGTGATAAAAATAATTTCAGATTTAGAAGTTAGGTCCGAACAAGTGAGTTAATACTGGATCCAGTCCCTCAAACCGGATTCTTTTAAAGGATTAGAGTTATTATTTATGAGGTTAATTTCATAATTTACCAAAATTTCGAGATCAAAGGAAGGTTTGTGTTTACCGGGCCAGCCTTTTTAGGAAAAGAAAAGACACTGAAGAGGCGGATTAGGTTGGGAAGTATATTGAAATAACAGATATTATACAAAGCAATTTTGATAATAATAAGCAGATTTAGAATGTGTATAATTCGAAGGTAGGTTAATACTGCACCTCAGTCCCAAACCGGATTCTAAAGGACTATTTTGTGTTAGTATTTATGAGAATTTAGAATGAGGTATAATTGGGCCTGTTTCACTTGGGGGGCCAGAAAACCGGATTATTGAAGAGGCATTATTTAGGTTGATAATTATAAGTTTAATTTGAAGGCCATTCAGATATCACAAAGCAAGAGTCAAACCGGATTTTAATAATTTAAGATTAAAGTTTAGGTCCGAAATGAGTTAATAATGCACCTCCATTCCCGAAACCAACTCCTAAAGGACTATTTTATATTTTACATTATTTTGAGACGAGCGTTTAATGTCATAATTTGTTTAGGGCCAGAAAAGAAAGAGACTGAAGAGGCAGTTAGGTTGAACAACCGGATTATTGAAATAACAGATATATACAAAGTGAGAGTGATAATAATAAGCAGATTGGAGGTGTACGTCGAACAGGTTAGTTAATCACTGCACCTCAGTCGAAACCGACGCCTAAAGGACTCCTTGAGTTAGTATTTTTGAGTGATTTTAATATTGTGGCCTGTTTAGGGCCAGAAATTCAAAAGACACTGAAGAGGCAGTTAGGTTGAACAATTATTTTGAATTAACAGACATACAAAGCAATGAGTGATAATAATAAGCAGATTATTTTTAGAATTTTTTTGACGTAGAACGATAATAATAATTTATTCTGCACCTCACCGGAAAACCGACGCCTAAGGACGGATTGAGTTAGTATTTATTTGAGGAGCGTTTACTGTTTCATAATTTAGGGCCAGAAAATTAAAAGACACTGGAGAGGCAGTTAGGTTGAACAAGTATATTTAATTTTAACAGATTTATATAATAATAATTGATAATTTAAGCATGATTATAAAGTGGATGTCCGAACAGTAGGTTCTCACTGCATCTTTTTTCCCCAAACCGACTTTAAAGGACTCCTTGAGTTAGTAATTTAGAATGAGATAAGCGTTTAGATCCGGAAGGTTCAAATGTCCACTCAAATCGGATTATTTTATATTTCCTGTTTAGGGGCCAGAAAAGAATAACACTGAAGAGGTTCAGTTAGGTTGAACCGGATTATTTTGAAATAACAGATTATACAAAGCAAGAGTGATAATAAAAGCAGATTAGAAGTGTACGTCCGAAGGTAGGTTAATACTTTAGAATGGAGATCAGTCTGGAAACCGTCTCCTAAAGGATTATTTTAGTTAGTATTTTTGAGGAGCGCGTTTAAGCAGATTAAATGACTGAGGTATAATTCATTCTGAGATCAAGGTTCACAAACCGACTGGCCTGTTTATTGGCCAGAAAAAAGAAAGACACTGAAGAGGCAGTTAGGTTGAACAAGTATATTGAAATAACAGATATATACAAAGCAAGAGTGATAATAATAAGCAGATTAGAAGTGTAGGTCCGAACGGTAGGTTAATACCAGGAGGTCCGTGTGTGACGCCTAAAGGACTCCTTGAGTTAGTATTTTTGAGAGGAGCGTTTACTGTTGTGGCCTGTTTGGGGGGCCAGAAAGAAAGACACTGAAGAGGCAGTTAGGTTGAACAAGTATATTTAAATAATTTTATATACAAAGCAAGTGATAATAATAAGCAGATTAGAAGTGTAGGTCCGAACGGGGAGTTAATACTGCACCTCCATTCCCGAAACCGGATTAAAAATCCTTGAGTTAGTATTTATGAGAGGAGCGTTTACATTTTAGCCTGTTTAGGGGCCAGAAAAGAAAAGACACTGAAGAGGCAGTTAGGTTGAACAAGACATATTGGATTATATTTATACAGACATTATTTTTTTGAGTGATAATAATAAGCAGATTAGAATGAGGTCCGAACAGTAGGTTAATACTGCACCTTCAGTCCCGAAACCGACGCCTAAAGGACATTATTTTGAGTTAGTATTTTAATGAAGAGGTATTTATTTACTGTTGTGGCCTGTTTGGGGGTTCGAAAAGAAAGACACTGAAGAGGCAGTTAGGTTGAACAAGTATATTGAAATAACAGACATATACAAAGCAAAGAGTAATAATAAGCAGATTAGGGAAGTGTACGTCCGAACGGTAGGTTAATACTGCACCTCCAGTCCCCAAATTGACTCCTAAAGGACTTTTTGAGTTAGTATTTATGAGAGGAGCGTTTACTGTTGTGGCCTGTTTAGGGGCCAGAAAGGAAAGACACTGAAGAGGCAGTTAGGTTTTATATTGAAATAACAGATATATACAAAGCAAGAGTGATAATAATAATTGCAGATTAGAAGTGTAGGTCCGAACAGTAGGTTAATACTGCAGGGGTCCATTCCCAAACCGACTCTAAAGGACATCCTTGAGTTAGTATTTATGAGAGGAGCGTTTACTGTTGTGGCCTGTTTGGGGCCAGAAAAGAAAAGTCTCACACTGAAGAGGCAGTTAGGTTGAACAAGTATATTGAAATAACAGATATATACAAAGCAAGAGTGATAATAATAAGCAGATTAGAAGTGTACGTCCGAACGGTTCAGTTAAGACTGCACCTCCATTCCCCAAACCGACTCCTAAAGGACTCCTTGAGTTAGTATTTATGAGAGGAGCGTTTACTGTTGTGGCCTGTTTAGGGGCCAGAAAAGAAAGACACTGAAGAGGGCAGTTAGGTTGAAACAATATATTGAAATAACAGATATATACAAAGCATAAGGATAATATAGCCAGATTAGAATGTGCGTTACAGTGAACGGTAGGTCAAGAAACTGCACTCCAAATTTCCCGAAACCGACCTAAAAGAACTCCTTGAGTTAGTATTTATGAAGAGGAGCGTTTACTGTTGTGGCCTGTTTAGGGGCCAGAAAGAAAAAGACACTGAAGAGGCAGTTGGGTTGAACAAGTATATTGAAATAACAGACATATACAAAGCAAGAGTGATAATAATAAGCAGATTGAAGTGTACGTCCGAACAGTAGGTTAATACTGCACCTCCATTCCCCAAACCGACTCCTAAAGGACTCCTTGAGTTAGTATTTATGAGAGGAGCGTTTACTGTTGTGGCCTGTTTAGGGGCCAGAAAAGAAAAGACACTGAAGAGGCAGTTAGTTTGAACAAGTATATTGAAATAACAGATATATACAAAGCAAGAGTGATAATAATAAGCAGATTAGAAGTGTACGTCCGAACGGTAGGTTAATACTTTACCTCAGTCCCGAAAACCGACGCTAAAGGACTCCTTGAGTTAGTATTTATGAGAGAATGAAAAAACTGTTTGAAGAGCCAGTGTTTATTATATTGAAGACACCAGAATATACTGGCCGTTAGGTTAACAATATATTGAAATAACAGATATATACAAAGCAAGAGTGATAATAATAAGCAGATTAGAAATGTACGTCCGAACAGTAGGTTAATAGAGCATCTCCATTCCCAAACCGACTCCTAAAGGACTCCTTGAGTTAGTATTTAACAGAGGAGCGTTTACTGTTATAAGCCTGTTTAGGGGCCAGAAAGAAAAGACACTGAAGAGGCAGTTAGGTTGAACAATTATATTGAAATAACAGATTTATACAAAGCAAGAGCGTGATAATAATAAGCAGTTTAGGGCCAGTGTACGTCCGAACAGTAGGTTAGGTTGAACAAGTATTGAAATTTCCCCAAACCAACTCAAAAGGACTCCTTAAGTTAGTATTTTATGAAGTGTAGCGTTTACTGTTGGAGCCTGTTTAGGGGCCAGAAAAGAAAAACACTGAAAAGGCAGTTATTTGAACAAGTTAATAATTATACATATACAAAGCAAGTGATAATAATGTTGTGGCCTGTTTAGAAGTGTAAATTCCGAGACACTGGTAGGTTAATACTTGACCTCAAAGTATATTTGAAATAACAGATAAAGAACTCCTTGAGTTGATATTTATAAGCAGATTAGAAGTTTACTCTGAACAGCAGCCTGTACTGGGCTCCAAAAGAAAAGACACTGAAAAGGCAGTTTGGTTGAACAATTTAAATAACAGACATATACAACTGCAAAAGTGATAATAATAAGCAGAAATTAAAAGTGTACGTGAACAGGAGTTAATACTTCCACCTCCATTCTAAACCGACTCCTAAAGGACTCCTTGAGTTAGTATTTATGAGCAGAGGAAGTTTACTGTTGTAGCCTAATTTTTCTCCAGAAAATAAAGACACTGAAGAGGCAGTTAGGTTGAACAAGTATATTGAAATAACAGACATATACAAAGCAAGGTGATAATAAAAAGCAGAGAAAAGAAGTGTACGTCGAACGGCAGTTAATATTATATTGGACTCCCTTGAGAGTATACTCCTAAAGGGAGCGTTAATATTTAGATTAGAAGTGTACGTCCGCCTGGTAGACTGTAAAGGACCTCCAGTCCCGGGACACGACGCCCAAAGGTTGAGTTAGTATTTGAAATAACAGACATATACAAAGCAAGAGTGATAGGGAAAAGAAATTACTGAAGAGGAACGGTAGGTTGAATACTGTATATTGAAATAACCGACATATACAAAGCCTTGTGATAATATTTATGATTAGGAGCGTTTACTGTTGTGGCCTGTTTAGGGGCCATAAAAGAAACCTCATTGAAAGAGGCAGTTAGGTTAAACAAGTATATTGAAAGTTAGACATATACAAAGCAAGAGTGATAATAATAAGCAGATTTTAGGGGCCAGAAAAAGAAAAGACACTGAAGAGGCAGTTAGGTTGAACAAAACCGACTATAATTTTTATAGATTATATAGTATTTATGAGTGATAATAATAAGCAGATTAGAAAGTGTACGTTAACACTGGTAGGTTAATACTGCACCTTGAACAAGTAAAAGGACTGAAATAGTTAGTATTTATACAAAGCGTTTACTGATAATAATAAGCAGGATTAGAATGTGTAGACACTGAAGAGGCAGTTAGGTTGAACAAGTCCAAATTGACGCCTAAACACTTTTATATTTACATTTATGAGTGAGCGTTAATAAGCAGCCTGTTTAGGGCCAGAAAACGTCCGAACACTGAAGGCAGTACTGCACCTCAAGTATATTGAAATAACAGATATATACAAGTTAGTGATAATAATAAGCAGGAGCGTTTACTGTTGTGAACAGCCATTAGGGCCCATCTCCAGAAAAAGACACTGAAGAGGACTCCTTTAGGTTGAAGTAAGAGAGGAGCGTTAACAGTTATATACAAAGCAAGAGTGATAATAATAAGAAGAGGCAGTTAGGTTGAACAGTAGGTTAATAATGCATCTCAATTCCCCAAATAATACTCCGAATTTAAAGGAAAGGGACTACTCCTTGAGTTAGTATTTATGAGTTAGTATTTTTACTGTTGTAGCCTGTTTAGGGGCCAGAAAAGAAAGACACTGAAGGCAGTTAGGTTGAACAAGTATATTGAAATAACAGACATATACAAAGCAAGAGTGATAATAATAAGCAGATTAGAAGTGTACGTCCGAACGGTAGGTTAATACTGCATCTCCAGTCCCAAACCGACTCCTAAGGACTCCTTGAGTTAGTATTTATGAGAGGGCGTTTACTGTTGTGGCCTGTTTAGGGGCCAAAAAGAAAAGACACTGAAGAGGCAGTTAGGTTGAACAAGTATATTGAAATAACAGATATATACAAAGCAAGAGTGATAATAATAAGCAGATTAAAGTGTACGTCCGAACAGTAGGTTAATACTGCATCTTATTTCCCAAACCGACTCCTAAAGGACTCCTTGAGTTAGTATTTATGGAGAGGGCGTTTACTGTTGTGGCCTGTTTAGGGGCCAGAAAAGAAAAGACACTGAAGAGGCAGTTAGTTTTGAACAAGTATATTGAAATAACAGACATATACAAAGCAAGAGTGATAATAATAAGCAGATTAGAAGTGTACGTCCGAACAGTAGGTTAATACTGCATCTCCATTCCCCAAACCGACTCCTAAAGGACTCCTTGAGTTAGTATTTATGAGAGGAGCGTTTACTGTTGTGGCCTGTTTAGGGGCCAGAAAAGAAAGACACTGAAGAGGCAGTTAGGTTGAACAAGTATATTGAAATAACAGATATATACAAAGCAAGAGTGATAATAATAAGCAGATTAGAAGTGTACGTCCGAACAGTAGGTTAATACTGCACCTCCAGTCCCCAAAAAACTCCTAAAAAGGACTCCTTGAGTTAGTATTTATGAGAGGAGCGTTTACTGTTTGTGGCCTGTTTAGGGCCCAAAAAGAAAGACACTGAAGAGGCAGTTAGGTTGAACAAGTATATTGAGATAACAGACATATACAAAGCAAGAGTGATAATAATAAGCAGATTAGAAGTGTACGTCCGAACGGTAGGTTAATACTGCACCTCATTCCCCAAACCGACTCCTAAAGGACTCCTTGAGTTAGTATTTATGAGAGGAGCGTTTACTGTTGTGGCCTGTTTAGGGGCCAGAAAAAAGAAAGACACTGAAGAGGCAGTTAGGTTGAACAAGTATATTGAAATAACAGACATATACAAAGCAAGAGTGATAATAATAAGCAGATTAGAAGTGTACGTCCGAACAGTAGGTTAATACTGCATCTCCATTCCCCAAACCGACTCTAAAGGACTCCTTGAGTTAGTATTTATGAGAGGAGCGTTTACTGTTGTGGCCTGTTTAGGGGCCAGAAAAGAAAGACACTGAAGAGGCAGTTAGGTTGAACAAGTATATTGAAATAACAGACATATACAAAGCAAGAGTGATAATAATAAGCAGATTAGAAGTGTAGGTCCGAACGGTAGGTTAATACTGCATCTCAGTTCCCCAAACCGACGCCTAAAGACTCCTTGTTTAGTATTTATGAGATTAGTATTTATGAGAGGAGCGTTTACTGTTAGGCCTGTTTAGGGCCACGTCCGAAAGACACTGAAGAGGCAGTTAGGTTGAACAAGTATATTGAAATAACAGATATATACAAAGCAAGAGTGATAATAATAAGCAGATTAGAAGTGTACGTCCGAACAGTAGGTTAATAATGCACCTCATTCCCCAAACCGACTCCTAAAGGACTCCCTTGAGTTAGTATTTATGAGAGGAGCGTTTACTGTTGTGGCCTGTTTAGGGGCCAGAAAAGAAAGACACTGAAGAGGCAGTTAGGTTGAACAAGTATATTGAAATAACAGATATATACAAAGCAAGAGTGATAATAATAAGCAGATTAGAAGTGTACGTCCGAACAGTAGGTTAATACTGCATCTCCATTCCCCAAACCGACTCCTAAAGGACTCCTTGAGTTAGTATTTATGAGAGGAGCGTTTACTGTTGTGGCCTGTTTAGGGGCCAGAAAAGAAAGACACTGAAGAGGCAGTTAGGTTGAACAAGTATATTGAAATAACAGACATATACAAAGCAAGAGTGATAATAATAAGCAGATTAGAAGTGTACGTCCGAACGGTAGAGTTAATACTGCATCTCCATTCCCCAAACCGACTCCTAAAGGACTCCTTGAGTTAGTATTTATGAGAGGAGCGTTTACTGTTGTGGCCTGTTTAGGGGCCAGAAAAGAAAGACACTGAAGAGGCAGTTAGGTTGAACAAGTATATTGAAATAACAGACATATACAAAGCAAGAGTGATAATAATAAGCAGATTAGAAGTGTACGTCCGAACAGTAGGTTAATACTGCACCTCCAGTCCCCAAACCGACTCCTAAAGGACTCCTTGAGTTAGTATTTATGAGAGGAGCGTTTACTGTTGTGGCCTGTTTAGGGGCCAGAAAAGAAAGACACTGAAGAGGCAGTTAGGTTGAACAAGTATATTGAAATAACAGACATATACAAAGCAAGACTGATAATAATAAGCAGATTAGAAGTGTACGTCCGAACGGTAGGTTAATACTGCATCTCATTTCCCAAACCGACTCCTAAAAGGACTCCTTGAAAGGACTCCTTGAATTTATGTTTTACTAGCGTTTACTGTTGGCCTGTTTGGGGCCAGAAAGAAAGACACTGAAGAGGCAGTTAGGTTGAACAAAGTATATTGAAATAACAGATATATACAAAGCAAGATTGATAATAATAAGCAGATTAGAAGTGTACGTCCGAACAGTAGGTTAATACTGCATCTCATTCCCAAAACCGACTCCTAAAGGACTCCTTGAGTTAGTATTTATGAGAGGAGCGTTTACTGTTGTGGCCTGTTTAGGGCCAGAAAAGAAAGACACTGAAGAGGCAGTTAGGTTGAACAAGTATATTGAAATAACAGATATATACAAAGCAAGAGTGATAATAATAAGCAGATTAGAAGTGTACGTCCGAACAGTAGGTTAATACTGCACCTCCAGTCCGAAAACCGACTCCTAAAGGACTCCTTGAGTTAGTATTTATGAGAGGAGCGTTTACTGTTGTGGCCTGTTTAGGGCCAGAAAAGAAAAGACACTGAAGAGGAGTTGAAGAGGGTTGAACAAGTATATTGAAATAACAGACATATACAAAGCAAGAGTGATAATAATAAGCAGATTAGAAGTGTACGTCCGAACAGTAGGTTAATACTGCACCTCCATTCCCCAAACCGACTCCTAAAGGACTCCTTGAGTTAGTATTTATGAGAGGAGCGTTTACTGTTGTGCCTGTTTAGGGGCCAGAAAAGAAAGACACTGAAGAGGCAGTTAGGTTGAACAAGTATATTGAAATAACAGATATATACAAAGCAAGAGTGATAATAATAAGCAGATTAGAAGTGTACGTCCGAACGGTAGGTTAATACTGCACCTCCATCCCCAAACCGACTCCTAAAGGACTCCTTGAGTTAGTATTTATGAGAGGAGCGTTTACTGTTGTGGCCTGTTTAGGGGCCAGAAAAGAAAGACACTGAAGAGGCAGTTAGGTTGAACAAGTATATTGAAATAACAGACATATACAAAGCAAGAGTGATAATAATAAGCAGATTAGAAGTGTAGGTCCGAACGGTAGGTTAATACTGCACCTCCAGTCCCGAAACCGACGCCTAAAGGACTCCTTGAGTTAGTATTTATGAGAGGAGCGTTTACTGTTGTGGCCTGTTTAGGGACCAGAAAAGAAAGACACTGAAGAGGCAGTTAGGTTGAACAAGTATATTGAAATAACAGATATATACAAAGCAAGAGTGATAATAATAAGCAGATTAGAAGTGTACGTCCGAACGGTAGGTTAATACTGCACCTCCAGTCCCGAAACCGACTCCTAAAGGACTCCTTGAGTTAGTATTTATGAGAGGAGCGTTTACTGTTGTGGCCTGTTTAGGGGCCAGAAAAGAAAGACACTGAAGAGGCAGTTAGGTTGAACAAGTATATTGAAATAACAGATATATACAAAGCAAGAGTGATAATAATAAGCAGATTAGAAGTGTACGTCCGAACGGTAGGTTAATACTGCACCTCCATTCCCCAAACCGACTCCTAAAGGACTCCTTGAGTTAGTATTTATGAGAGGAGCGTTTACTGTTGTGGCCTGTTTAGGGCCAGAAAAGAAAAGACACTGAAGAGGCAGTTAGGTTGAACAAGTATATTGAAATAACAGACATATACAAAGCAAGAGTGATAATAATAAGCAGATTAGAAGTGTACGTCCGAACGGTAGGTTAATACTGCACCTCCAGTCCCGAAACCGACTCCTAAAGGACTCCTTGAGTTAGTATTTATGAGAGGAGCGTTTACTGTTGTGGCCTGTTTAGGGGCCAGAAAAGAAAGACACTGAAGAGGCAGTTAGGTTGAACAAGTATATTGAAATAACAGACATATACAAAGCAAGAGTGATAATAATAAGCAGATTAGAAGTGTACGTCCGAACAGTAGGTTAATACTGCATCTCCATTCCCCAAACCGACTCCTAAAGGACTCCTTGAGTTAGTATTTATGAGAGGAGCGTTTACTGTTGTGGCCTGTTTAGGGGCCAGAAAAGAAAGAAAGACACTGAAGAGGCAGTTAGGTTGAACAAGTATATTGAAATAACAGATATATACAAAGCAAGAGTGATAATAATAAGCAGATTAGAAGTGTACGTCCGAACGGTAGGTTAATACTTTACCTCCAGTCCCGAAACCGACGCCTAAAGGACTCCTTGAGTTAGTATTTATGAGAGGAGCGTTTACTGTTGTGGCCTGTTTAGGGGCCAGAAAAGAAAGACACTGAAGAGTCAGTTAGGTTGAACAAGTATCTTGAGATAACAGACATATACAAAGCAAGAGTGATACTAATAAGCAGATTGAAGTGTACGTCCGAACGGTAGGTTAATACTGCACCTCCATTCCCCAAACCGACTCCTAAAGGACTCCTTGAGTTAGTATTTATGAAAGGAGCGTTTACTCTTGTGGCCTGTTTAGCGCCAGAAAAGAAAGACACTGAAGAGGCAGTTAGTTTGAACAAGTATATTGAAATAACAGACATATACAAAGCAAGAGTGATAATAATAAGCAGATTAGAAGTGTACGTCCGAACGGTAGGTTAATACTGCTGCACCAGTCCCCATTCCCCAAACCGACTCCTAAAAGGACTCCTTGAGTTAGTATTTATGAGAGGAGCGTTTACTGTTGTGGCCTGTATAGGGGCCAGAAAAGAAAGACACTGAAGAGGCAGTTAGGTTGAACAAGTATCTTGAAATAACAGACATATACAAAGCAAGAGTGATAATAATAAGCAGATTAGAAGTGTACGTCCGAACAGTAGGTTAATACTGCACCTCCATTCCCAAACCGACCCTAAAGGACTCCTTGAGTTAGTATTTATGAGAGGAGCGTTTACTGTTGTGGCCTGTTTAGGGCCAGAAAAGAAAGACACTGAAGAGGCAGTTAGTTTGAACAAGTATATTGAAATAACAGACATATACAAAGCAAGAGTGATAATAATAAGCAGATTAGAAGTGTAGGTCCGAACGGTAGGTTAATACTGCACCTCCAGTCCCCAAACCGACTTCTAAAGGACTCCTTGAGTTAGTATTTATGAGAGGAGCGTTTACTTTACTGTGGCCTGTTTAGGGGCCAGAAAAGAAAGACACTGAAGAAGGGCAGTTAGGTTGAACAAATATATTGAAATAACAGATATATACAAAGCAAAGTGATAATAATAAGCAGATTAGAAGTGTACGTCCGAACGGTAGGTTAATACTGCACCTCCAGTCCCGAAACCGACTCCTAAAGGACTCCTTGAGTTAGTATTTATGAGAGGAGCGTTTACTGTTGTGGCCTGTTTAGGGGCCAGAAAAGAAAGACACTGAAGAGGCAGTTAGGTTGAACAAGTATATTGAAATAACAGACATATACAAAGCAAGAGTGATAATAATAAGCAGATTAGAAGTGTACGTCCGAACGGTAGGTTAATACTGCATCTCCATTCCCCAAACCGACTCTAAAGGACTCCTTGAGTTAGTATTTATGAGAGAGGAGCGTTTACTGTTGTGGCCTGTTTAGGGGCCAGAAAGAAAGACACTGAAGAGGCAGTTAGGTTGAACAAGTATATTGAAATAACAGACATATACAAAGCAAGAGTGATAATAATAAGCAGATTAGAAGTGTACGTCCGAACGGTAGGTTAATACTGCACCTCCATTCCCCAAACCGACTCCTAAAGGACTCCTTGAGTTAGTATTTATGAGAGGAGCGTTTACTGTTGTGGCCTGTTTAGGGGCCAGAAAAGAAAGACACTGAAGAGGCAGTTAGGTTGAACAAGTATATTGAAATAACAGACATATACAAAGCAAGAGTGATAATAATAAGCAAGCAGATTAGAAGTGTACGTCCGAACAGGTTAATACTGCACCTCCAGTCCTGAAACCGACTCCTAAAGGACTCCTTGAGTTAGTATTTATGAGAGGAGCGTTTACTGTTGTGGCCTGTTTAGGGGGCCAGAAAGAAAGACACTGAAGAGGCAGTTAGGTTGAATAAAGTATATTGAAATAACAGACATATACAAAGCAAGAGTGATAATAAAAAGCAGATTAGAAGTGTAGGTCCGAACGGTAGGTTAATACTGCACCTCCAGTCCCTGGAAACTGGACGCCTAAAGGACTCCTTGAGTTAGTATTTATGAGAGGAGTTGTTGTACTGTTTAGGGCCAGAAAAAGCCTGTGAAGGGGCCAGAAAAGAAAGATATTGAAGAGGCAGTTACAAAGCAAGTTGAAAATAAGCAGATTTACGTCCGAACAGTAACACTGCATTCCAGTCCTGAAACCGAAAAAGAAGTTAGTATTTATGAGAGGAGCGTTTACCGTTGTGGCCTGTTTAGGGCCAGAAAGAAAACACTGAAGAGGTAGTGAACGGCAGGTTAATGAAACAATATACATTGAAAAACAGATTATAACAAAGAAAGTAGTGATAATTAAAGAGAAGTGTATTAGTCCGAACGGTAAATAACAGATTGACTGCACCTCCAGTCCTGAAGAACGCAGGAAATGTTGTGAGATAATGATAAAGATAAAGAACATTATACCAAGCAAGCGTTTACAGTTTGACAAATGGCCTGTTTAGATTAGAAAAGAATGTCCGAAAATATAAAGATGAAGAACTCCATTCCTGAAATAACAGATATACAATAAAGATAAAAGAAGGCTGTAAAGAACAGTTACAAAACGAATGAGAGGAGCGTAAAAAGAAATGAAGAATAATAAAGGTTAACAGGTAACCTAACAGATTGAAAAGGTTCTGGAAGAAGGCTCCTTGAGTTAGATTTATGAAATGTTGATGAAAGATAATGTTATGAAGCCTGTAACAGAAGGGTATGAAAAAGAAACGGTGAAGAAGGTTAAAGATGAAGAGAGCAAATATATTGACAAAAAACAGTCATAGAACAAATGAAGAGAGATAATAATACCTTTGAAGAAATATTAGTCCAAGGTAAAATAACAGATTGACTGTGGCCTGAAGAAGGCCAGAGTGTAGAACAGCTGAAAGAGTGAGTGATAATAATAAAGAGAAGGATTAGTCCAACTGTAAAAACAGATTGACAAATACCTGAAGAAGGCCAGAGCGCAGAACAACTGAAAATGTTGTGAGGATAATAATAAAGATGAAGAACGTAGTCCAACTGTAAATAACAGATTGAAAAAGACACTGAAGAAGGCAGTTAGGTAGAAATTGAAAGCAGAAATGTTGTGGAGGATAATAATAAAGATGAAGAAGTGTACGTCCAACTGTAAAGGTTAGATTGACAAACACTCTGAAGAAACCAGAGTGTAGAACTCCTGAAATGTTAGAGGAGCGTTTAAAGATGAAGAACATTAGTCCAACTGTAAATAACAGATTGACAAACAGGTTGAAGAAGGCCAGCGTAGAACAGCTGAAATGTTGTGAGGATAATAATAAAGATGAAGAACATTAGTCCAACTGTAAATAACAGATTGACAAATACGAGAGGATACAAATAAAGATGAAGAACAGAGCATAGACAAAACCAAGAAGGCCAGTATATAGAACAGCTGAAATGTTGTGAGGATAATAATAAAAGATGAAGAATATTAGTCCAAACTGTAAATAACAGATTGGACAAACACCTGAAGAAGTTTAGGATAATAATAAAAGAAAAACACCAGATTGCATAGAAGCATAGAACAGTTGAAATGTTGTGAGATAATAATAAAGATGAACAGACATTAGTACAAAACAACAGACTGACAAATAATAAGCCAGAGCGTAGAAGAAATGTTAGTAGAGGATAATAAAGATAAAGAACAATAGTGCACTGTAAACAACAGATTGACAAAATCAAGAAGGCTAGAGCATACTCCAGCTGAAATGTTAGAGGATAATTAAAGATGAAGAATATTAGTCCAACTGTGGCCAGATTAGACAAAATAAAAGAAAAAGGCCACTAGAACAGCAGTTAGGAGGAGATACCAAAGATGAAGAAATATTAACCAACTGTAAATAACAGATTGACAAATACTGAAGAAGGCCAAGCCAGAAATGTTGTGAGGATAATAACAAAAATGAAGAAATACGTCCAACTGCAACAACAGATTGACAAATACCCGAAGAAGGCCAGAGCAGTCCCCAAACCGAGGAGGATAAAAAGGTGAAGAACTCCTTAAAATAACAGATTGACAAATTTGAAGAAGGAGCATTTAGCTTTTCAAAATGTTGGAGGATAATAATAAAGATAATTTAGTCCAACTGTAAAGACAAAGACTGAACAATTACAGAACAGCTGAAAGTAGAGGATAATAATAAAGATGAAGAACATTAGTCCAACTGCAAATAGATTGAAATCCGAAGAGAAGAAAAGCTGAAATGTTGTGAGATAATAATAAAGATGAAGAACATTAGTCCAACTGTAAATAACAGATTGACAAATACCTGAAGAAGGCCAGAGCACAGAACAGCTGAAATGTTGTGAGGATAATAAAAAGATGAAGAACATTAGTCCAACTGTAAAATAACAGATTGACAAATACCTGAAGAAGGCCAGAGCATAGAACAGCTAAAATGTTGTGAGGATAATAATAAAGATGAAGAACATTAGTCCAACTGTAAATAACAGATTGACAAATACCTGAAGAAGGCCAGAGCATAGAACAGCTGAAATGTTGTGAGGATAATAATAAAGATGAAGAACATAGTCCAACTGCAAAATAACAGATTGACAAACACCTGAAGAAGGCCAGAGCGTAGAACAGCTGAAAAAGTTAGGAGGATAATAATAAAGATGAAGAATATTAGTCCAACTGTAAATAACAGATTGACAAAATACCTGAAGAAGGCCAGAGCATAGAACAGCTGAAATGTTGTGAGGATAATAATAAAGATGAAGAACATTCGTCCAACTGTAAATAACAGATTGACAAACACCTGAAGAAGGCCAGAGCAGAAAACAGCGAAAATGTTGTGAGGATAATAATAAAGATAAAGAACATTAGTCCAACTGTAAATAACAGATTGACAAATACAGAGCATAGAATGAGGAAAATAGGAGGATAACAAAAGATGAAGAACATTAGTCCAACTTTAAATAACAGATTGACAAACACCTGAAGAAGGCCAGAGCATAGAACAGCTGAAATGAGGTTAAGGAAGATGGAGGATAATAATAAAGATGAAGAACATTAGTGGAATGTTGTGAGGACAGATTGACAACATAGTAAGAAGGCCAGAATAGAACAGCTGGGAAATTGACAAATAACTCTGAAGAAGGCCAGCAAATAACAGATTGCAGAACAGCAATGGAAATGTTGGGAGATAATAATAAAGATGAAGAACATTAGTCCAACTGTAAAATAACAGGGATTGACAAAATACCTGAAGAAGGCCAGAGCGCAGAAACAGCTGAAATGTTGTGAGGATAATAATAAAGATGAAGAAATATTAGTCCAACTGTAAATAACAGATTGACAAATACCTGAAGAAGCCAGAGAGAGCAAAACAGCTGAAATGTTGTGGGAGGATAATAATAAAGATGAAGAACATTAGTCCAACTGTAAATAACAGATTGACAAATACTGAAGAAGGCCAGAGCGTAGAACAAAGGAAAATGTTGTGAGATAATAATAAAGATGAAGAACATTAGTCCAACTGTAAATAAATAGATTGACAAATACTGAAGAAGGAAGCCAGATATAGAAACAGCTGAAATGTTGTGAGGATAATAAAGATGAAGAACATTAGTCCAATTGTAAATAACAGATTGACAAATACTGAAGAAGGAGCACAGAACAGCTGAAATGTTGTGAGGATAATAACAAAGATGAAGAAATATTAGTCCAATGAAGAACAGATTGGACAAACACCTGGAAGAAGGCCAGAGCGTAGAAACAACTGAAATGTTGTGAGGATAATAATAAAGATGAAGAACATTAGTCCAACTGTAAAATAACAGATTGACAAACACCTGAAGAAGGCCAGAGCGTAGAACAGCTGAAATGTTGTGAGGATAATAATAAAGATGAAGAACATTAGTCCAACAAAAAAAAACAGATTGACAAACACCTGAAGAAGGCCAGAGCGTAGAACAGCTGAAATGTTGTGAGGATAATAATAAAAGATGAAGAACATTAGTCCAACTGTAAATAACAGATTGACAAATACCTGAAGAAGGCCAGAGCGTAGAACAGCTGAAATGTTGTGAGGATAATAATAAAGATGAAGAACATTAGTCCAACTGTAAATAACAGATTGACAAATACCTGAAGAAGAGCGTAGAACAGCTGAAATGCGTGAGAACATAAAGATGAAGAAATTGTTTGTAAATAAACAGAGGATAATAATAAAGATGAAGAAACATTAGTCCAACTGTAAATAACAGATGACAAATACTGAAGAAGGCCAGAGCGTAAGAACAGCTGAAATGTTGTGAGGATAATAATAAAGATGAAGAACATTAGTCCAACTGTAAATAACAGATTGACAAAATACCTGAAGAAGGCCAGATAAGAACAGCTGAAAACAAGAGGATAATAATAAAGATGAAGAACATTAGTCCAACTGTAAATAACAGATTGACAAATACCTGAAGAAGGCCAGAGCGTAGAACATGAAATGTTGTGAGGATAATAATAAAGATGAAGAACATTAGTCCAACTGTAAATAACAGATTGACAAATACCGGGAAGAAGGCCAGAGCATAGAACAGCTGAAATGTTTGTGAGGATAATAATAAAGATGAAGAATATTAGTCAACTGTAAATAACAGATTGACAAACACCTGAAGAAGGCCAGAGCGTAGAACAACTGAAATGTTGGGAGGATAATAATAAAAGATGAAGAACATTAGTCCAACTGTAAATAACAGATTGACAAACACCTGAAGAAGGCCAGAGAATAGAACAACTGAAATGTTGTGAGGATAATAATAAAGATGAAGAACATTAGTCCAACTGTAAAATAACAGATTGACAAACACCTGAAGAAGGCCAGAGCGTAGAACAGCTGAAATGTTGGGTGAGGATAATAATAAAGATGAAGAACATTAAACCAACTGTAAATAACAGATTGACAGCCACCTGGAAGAAGGCCAGAGCGTAGAACAGCTGAAATGTTGTGAGATAATAAAAAGATGAAGAAATATTAGTCCAACTGTAAATAACAGATTGACAAATGTGACAGAATACAGAAATGTTGTGAAGAAGGTCCAACTGTAAATAACAGATTGACAAATACTCTGAAGAATGTAGAAATGTGAAATGTTGAGGATAATAATAAAGATGAAGAACATTAGTCCAACTGTAAAATAATAGATTGATAAATACTTGAAGAAGTGCCAGAGAAGGGAATAGCTGAAAATGTTGTGGAGGATAATAATAAAGATGAAGAAATATTAGTCTCAACTGGTAAATAACAGATTGATAAACACCTGAAGAAGAAGGCCAGAGCATAGAACAGCTGAAAATGTTGTGAGGATAATAATAAAGATGAAGAATATTAGTCTAACTGTAAATAACAGATTGACAAACACTTGAAGAAGGCTAGAGGTAGAACAGTTGAAATGTTGTGAGGATAATAATAAAGATGAAGAACATTAGTCCAACTGTAAATAACAGATTGACAAATACCTGAAGAAGGCCAGAGCGTAGAACAGCTGAAATGTTGTGAGGATAATAATAAAGATGAAGAACATTAGTCCAACTGTAAATAACAGATTGACAAACACCTGAAGAAGGCCAGAGCGTAGAACAGCTGAAATGTTGTGAGGATAATAATAAAGATGAAGAACATTAGTCCAACTGTAAATAACAGATTGACAAACACCTGAAGAAGGCCAGAGCATAGAACAGCTGAAATGTTGTGAGGATAATAATAAAGATGAAGAACATTAGTCCAACTGTAAATAACAGATTGACAAACACCTGAAGAAGGCCAGAGCATAGAAACAGCTGAAATGTTGTGAGGATAATAATAAAGATGAAGAACATTAGTCCAACTGTAAATAACAGATTGACAAACACCTGAAGAAGGCCAGAAGGCCAGATAATAATAAAGATGAAGAAACAGCTGAAATGTTGTGAATAGCCAGAAGTTGTGAGGATAATAATAAAGATGAAGAAATATTAGTCTAACTGTAAATAACAGATTGACAAACACTCGAAGAAGGCCAGAGCGTAGAAACAGCTGAAATGTTAGAGGATAATAATAAAGATGAAGAATATTAGTTCAATTGTAAATAACAGATTGACAAAATACCTGAAGAAGGCCAGAGCGTAGAAATAAATTGAAATGTTGTGAGATAATAATAAAGATGAAGAACATTAGTTCAATTGTAAATACAGATGACAAACACTCTGAAGAAGCAGAGTGCAGAACAGCTGAAATGTTGTGAGGATAATACAAAGATGAAGAACACAGTCTCAACTGTAAATAACAGACGACAAAACACCTGAAGAAGGCCAGAGCAGCAGAACAGATGAAATGTTGTGAGGATAATAATAAAAGATGAAAGAATATTAGTTCAACTGTAAAATAACAGATTGACAAACACTCTGAAGAAGGCCAGAGCGTAGAACAGCTGAAATGTTGTGAGGATAATAATAAAGATGAAGAACATTATTGTCAACTGTAAATAACAGATTGACAAACACCTGAAGAAGGCCAGATTGCGCAGAACAGCTGAAATGTTGTGAGGATAATAATAAAGATGAAGAACATTAGTCCAACTGTAAAATAACAGATTGACAAACACCTGAAGAAGGCCAGAGCATAGAAACAGCTGAAATGTTGTGAGGATAATAATAAAGATGAAGAACATTAGTCCAACTGTAAATAACAGATTGACAAACACCTGAAGAAGGCCAGAGCTGAAATAGAACAGATGAAGAAAATGTTGTAAATAAGGATAAAAATAAAGATGAAGAATAATTAAAGTCCAACATTAGTAAATAACAGATTGACAAACACCTGAAGAAGGCCAGAGCATAGAACAGCTGAAATGTTGTGAGGATAATAATAAAGATGAAGAACATTAGTCCAACTGTAAATAACAGATTGACAAACACCTGAAGAAGGCCAGAGCATAGAACAGCTGAAATGTTGTGAGGATAATAAAATAAAGATGAAGAAATTAGTCCAACTGTAAATAACAGATTGACAAACACCTGAAGAACAGGCCAGAGCGTAGAACAGCTGAAATGTTGTGAGGATAATAATAAAGATGAAGAACATTAGTCCAACTGTAAATAACAGATTGACAAACACCTGAAGAAGGCCAGAGCATAGAACAGCTGAAATGTTGTGAGGATAATAATAAAGATGAAGAACATTAGTCCAACTGTAAATAACAGATTGACAAACACCTGAAGAAGGCCAGAGCATAGAACAGCTGAAATGTTGTGAGGATAATAATAAAGATGAAGAACATTAGTCCAACTGTAAATAACAGATTGACAACAGCTGAAGAAGGCCAGAGCATAGAACAGGAAATGTTGAAAGGAGGATAATAATAAAGATGAAGAAACATTAGTCCAACTGTAAATAACAGATTGACAAACACCTGAAGAAGGCCAGAGCATAGAACAGCTGAAATGTTGTGAGGATAATAATAAAGATGAAGAACATTAGTCCAACTGTAAATAACAGATTGACAAATACCTGAAGAAGGCCAGAGCATAGAACAGCTGAAATGTTGTGAGGATAATAATAAAGATGAAGAACATTAGTCCAACTGTAAATAACAGATTGACAAATACCTGAAGAAGGCCAGAGCATAGAACAGCTGAAATGTTGTGAGGATAATAAAAAAGATGAAGAACATTAGTCCAACTGTAAATAACAGATTGACAAATACCTGAAGAAGGCCAGAGCATAGAACAGCTGAAATGTTGTGAGGATAATAATAAAGATGAAGAACATTAGTCCAACTGTAAATAACAGATTGACAAATACCTGAAGAAGGCCAGAGCATAGAACAGCTGAAATGTTGTGAGGATAATAATAAAGATGAAGAACAACTGTAAATAACAGAGTCCAACTGAGGATAATAATAAAATAACAGTCCAATTAAATAACAGACAAACACCTGAAGAAGGCCAGAGCGTAGAACAGCTGAAATGTTGTGATGATAATAATAAAGATGAAGAACATTAGTCCAACTGTAAATAACAGATTGACAAACACCTGAAGAAGGCCAGAGCATAGAACAGCTGAAATGTTGTGAGGATAATAATAAAGATGAAGAACATTAGTCCAACTGTAAATAACAGATTGACAAACACCTGAAGAAGGCCAGAGCATAGAACAGCTGAAATGTTGTGAGGATAATAATAAAGATGAAGAACATTAGTCCAACTGTAAATAACACATTGACAAACACCTGAAGAAGGCCAGAGCTAGAACAGCTGAAATGTTGTGAGGATAATAATAAAGATGAAGAACATTAGTCCAACTGTAAATAACAGATTGACAAATACCTGAAGAAGGCCAGAGCATAGAACAGCTGAAATGTTGTGAGGATAATAATAAAGATGAAGAACATTAGTCCAACTGTAAATAACAGATTGACAAACACCTGAAGAAGGCCAGAGCAGAGGATAATAATAGAACAGCTGAAATATTTGCATAGAGGATAATAATAAAGATGAAGAACATTAGTCCAACTGTAAATAACAGATTGACAAATACCTGAAGAAGGCCAGAGCGTAGAACAGCTGAAATGTTGTGAGGATAATAATAAAGATGAAGAACATTAGTCCAACTGTAAATAACAGATTGACAAATACCTGAAGAAGGCCAGAGCATAGAACAGCTGAAATGTTGTGAGGATAATAATAAAGATGAAGAACATTAGTCCAACTGTAAATAACAGATTGATAAACACCTGAAGAAGGCCAGATAGAACACTGAAATGTTGGAGGATAATAATAAAGATGAAGAACATTAGTCCAACTGTAAATAACAGATTGATAAACACCTGAAGAAGGCCAGAGCATAGAACAGCTGAAATGTTGTGAGGATAATAATAAAGATGAAGAACATTAGTCCAACTGTAAATAACAGATTGACAAACACCTGAAGAAGGCCAGAGCATAGAACAGCTGAAATGTTGTGAGGATAATAATAAAGATGAAGAACATTAGTCCAATGTAAATAAAGATTGACAAATACCTGAAGAAGGCCAGAGTCTGAAACTGTGAGGATAATAATAAAATGAAGAAACAGTAAACAACAGATTGACAAATACCTGAAGAAGGCCAGAGCATAGAACAGCTGAAATGTTGTGAGGATAATAATAAAGATGAAAACATTAGTCCAACTGTAAATAACAGATTGACAAACACCTGAAGAAGGCCAGAGCATAGAACAGCTGAAATGTTGTGGAGGATAATAATAAAGATGAAGAACATTAGTCCAACTGTAAATAACAGATTGACAAACACCTGAAGAAGGCCAGAGCATACAGAACAGCTGAAATGTTGTGAGGATAATAATAAAGATGAAGAACATTAGTCCAACTGTAAATAACAGATTGACAAACACCTGAAGAAGGCCAGAGCATAGAACAGCTGAAATGTTGTGAGGATAATAATAAAGATGAAGAACATTAGTCCAACTGTAAATAACAGATTGACAAACACCTGAAGAAGGCCAGAGCATAGAACAGCTGAAATGTTGATAATAAAGAGGATAATAATAAAGATGACAAACATTAGTCCAACTGTAAATAACAGATTGACAAATGAACCTGAAGAAGGCCAGAGCATAGAACAGCTGAAATGTTGTGAGGATAATAATAAAGATGAAGAACATTAGTCCAACTGTAAATAACAGATTGACAAACACCTGAAGAAGGCCAGAGCATAGAACAGCTGAAAGTGAGGATAATAATAAAGATGAAGAACATTAGTCCAACTGTAAATAACAGATTGACAAACACCTGAAGAATGTTGTTGAGGATAATAATAAAGATGAAGAACATTAGTCCAACTGTAAATAACAGATTGACAAATACCTGAAGAAGGCCAGAGCGTAGAACAGCTGAAATGTTGTGAGGATAATAATAAAGATAAAGAACATTAGTCCAACTGTAAATAACAGATTGACAAACACCTGAAGAAGGCCAGAGCGTAGAACAGCTGAAATGTTGTGAGGATAATAATAAAGATGAAGAACATTAGTCCAACTGTAAATAACAGATTGACAAATACCTGAAGAAGGCCAGAGCGTAGAACAGCTGAAATGTTGTGAGGATAATAATAAAGATGAAGAACATTAGTCCAACTGTAAATAACAGATTGACAAATACCTGAAGAAGGCCAGAGCATAGAACAGCTGAAATGTTGTGAGGATAATAATAAAGATGAAGAACATTAGTCCAACTGTAAATAACAGATTGACAAACACCTGAAGAAGGCCAGAGCGTAGAACAGCTGAAAATGTTGTGAGGATAATAATAAAGATGAAGAACATTAGTCCAACTGTAAATAACAGATTGACAAACACCTGAAGAAGGCCAGAGCGTAGAACAGCTGAAATGTTGTGAGGATAATAATAAAGATGAAGAACATTAGTCCAACTGTAAATAACAGATTGACAAACACCTGAAGAAGGCCAGAGCATAGAACAGCTGAAATGTTGTGAGGATAATAATAAAGATGAAGAACATTAGTCCAACTGTAAATAACAGATTGACAAACACCTGAAGAAGGCCAGAGCATAGAACAGCTGAAATGTAATAATAAAGATGAACATTAGGATAGATGACAAATACCTGAAGAAAAGATGAAGATAATAAAGATTAGTCCAACTGTAAATAACAGATTGACAAACACCTGAAGAAGGCCAGAGCATAGAACAGCTGAAATGTTGTGAGGATAATAATAAAGATGAAGAACATTAGTCCAACTGTAAATAACAGATTGACAAACACCTGAAGAAGGCCAGAGCATAGAACAGCTGAAATGTTGTGAGGATAATAATAAAAGATGAAGAACATTAGTCCAACTGTAAATAACAGATTGACAAATACCTGAAGAAGGCCAGAGCATAGAACAGCTGAAATGTTGTGAGGATAATAATAAAGATGAAGAACATTAGTCCAACTGTAAATAACAGATTGACAAATACCTGAAGAAAGGCCAGAGCATAGAACAGCTGAAATGTTGTGAGGATAATAATAAAGATGAAGAACATTAGTCCAACTGTAAATAACAGATTGACAAACACCTGAAGAAGGCCAGAGCATAGAACAGCTGAAATGTTGTGAGGATAATAATAAAGATGAAGAACATTAGTCCAACTGTAAATAACAGATTGACAAACACCTGAAGAAGGCCAGAGCTGAAATGAGAAAAGATGAAGCTGAAATGTTGAAGAAGGCCAGAGTATACAGAGGATAATAATAAAGATGAAGAAACATTAGTCCAACTGTAAATAACAGATTGACAAACACCTGAAGAAGGCCAGAGCGTAGAACAGCTGAAATGTTGTGGAGATAATAATAAAGATGAAGAACATTAGTCCAACTGTAAATAACAGATTGACAAACACCTGAAGAAGGCCAGAGCATAGAACAGCTGAAATGTTGCGGAGATAATAATAAAGATGAAGAACATTAGTCCAACTGTAAATAACAGATTGACAAACACCTGAAGAAGGCCAGAGCATAGAACAGCTGAAATGTTGTGAGGATAATAATAAAGATGAAGAACATTAGTCCAACTGTAAATAACAGATTGACAAACACCTGAAGAAGGCCAGAGCATAGAACAGCTGAAATGTTGTGAGGATAATAATAAAGATGAAGAACATTAGTCCAACTGTAAATAACAGATTGACCTGAAGAAAAGCGTAGAACCTGAAATGTTGTGAGGATAATAATAAAGATGAAGAAAGGCCAGAGCATAGAAGAAGGCAGCTGAAATGTTGTGAGGATAATAATAAAAGATGAAGAACATTAGTCCAACTGTAAATAACAGATTGACAAACACCTGAAGAAGGCCAGAGCATAGAACAGCTGAAATGTTGTGAGGATAATAATAAAAGATGAAGAACATTAGTCCAACTGTAAATAACAGATTGACAAACACCTGAAGAAGGCCAGAGCATAGAACAGCTGAAATGTTTGTGAGGATAATAATAAAGATGAAGAACATTAGTCCAACTGTAAATAACAGATTGACAAACACCTGAAGAAGGCCAGAGCGTAGAACAGCTGAAATGTTGTGAGGATAATAATAAAGATGAAGAACATTAGTCCAACTGTAAATAACAGATTGACTGAAAAGGCAGAGCAGAACCTGATAATAATAAAAGAAGGTCCAACCAGATTGACAAACACCTGGAAGAAGGCCAGAGCATAGAACAGCTGAAATGTTGTGAGGATAATAATAAAGATGAAGAACATTAGTCCAACTGTAAATAACAGATTGACAAACACCTGAAAGAAGGCCAGAGCATAGAACAGCTGAAATGTTGTGAGGATAATAATAAAGATGAAGAACATTAGTCCAACTGTAAATAACAGATTGACAAACACCTGAAGAAGGCCATGAAGCGTAGAACAGCTGAAATGTTGTGAGGATAATAATAAAGATGAAGAAGAATTAGTCCAACTGTAAATAACAGATTGACAAACACCTGAAGAAAGAGCCAGAGGATAATAATAAAGATGAAGAACATTAGTCCAACTGAAATGATTGACAAATACCTGAAGAGCCAGATAGAAATGAAAGAGGAATAAAAAGATGAAGAACATTAGTCCAACTGTAAATAACAGATTGACAAACACCTGAAGAAGGCCAGAGCATAGAACAGCTGAAATGTTGTGAGGATAATAATAAAAGATGAAGAACATTAGTCCAACTGTAAATAACAGATTGACAAACACCTGAAGAAGGCCAGAGCATAGAACAGCTGAAATGTTGTGAGGATAATAATAAAGATGAAGAACATTAGTCCAACTGTAAATAACAGATTGACAAACACCTGAAGAAGGCCAGAAGTAGAACAGCTGAAATGTTGTGAGGATAATAATAAAGATGAAGAACATTAGTCCAACTGTAAATAACAGATTGACAAACACCTGAAGAAGGCCAGAGCGTAGAACAGCTGAAATGTTGTGAGGATAATAAAATGAAGAAAAGATGAAGACAAACATTAGTCCAACTGTAAATAACTGTAAATAAGATTGACAAACACCTGAAGAAGGCCAGAGCATAGAACAGCTGAAATGTTGTGAGAGGATAATAATAAAGATGAAGAACATTAGTCCAACTGTAAATAACAGATTGACAAACACCTGAAGAAGGCCAGAGCATAGAACAGCTGAAATGTTGTGAGGATAATAATAAAGATGAAGAACATTAGTCCAACTGTAAATAACAGATTGACAAACACCTGAAGAAAGGCCAGAGCATAGAACAGCTGAAATGTTGTGAGGAGGATAATAAAGATGAAGAACATTAGTCCAACTGTAAATAACAGATTGACAAACACCTGAAGAAGGCCAGAGCATAGAACAGCTGAAATGTTGTGAGGATAATAATAAAGATGAAGAACATTAGTCCAACTGTAAATAACAGATTGACAAACACCTGAAGAAGGCCAGAGCATAGAACAGCTGAAATGTTGTGAGGATAATAAAAGATGAAGAACATTAGTCAACAAATAAAATTGACAAACCTGAAGAATTGACATAGAACAGCTGAAATGTTGTGAGGATAAGAAAAGATGAAGAACATTAGTCCAACTGAACAGATTGACAAACACCTGAAGAGGCCAATAGAACAGTTGAAATGTTGTGAGGATAATAATAAAGATGAAGAACATTAGTCCAACTGTAAATAACAGATTGACAAACACCTGAAGAAGGCCAGAGCATAGAACAGCTGAAATGTTGTGAAGAAACATTAGATAATAATGACAAAGATGAAGAACATTAGTCAGCTGAAATGTTGTGAGTAAATAATAAAGATGAAGATTGTCCAACAAACAAACACCTGAAGAAGGCCAGAGCGTAGAACAGCTGAAATGTTGTGAGGATAATAATAAAAGATGAAGAACATTAGTCCAACTGTAAATAACAGATTGACAAACACCTGAAGAAGGCCAGAGCATAGAACAGCTGAAATGTTGTGAGGATAATAATAAAGATGAAGAACATTAGTCCAACTGTAAATAACAGATTGACAAACACCTGAAGAAGGCCAGAGCATAGAACAGCTGAAATGTTGTGAGGATAATAATAAAGATGAAGAACATTAGTCCAACTGTAAATAACAGATTGACAAACACCTGAAGAAGGCCAGAGCATAGAACAGCTGAAATGTTGTGAGGATAATAATAAAGATGAAGAACATTAGTCCAACTGTAAATAACAGATTGACAAACACCTGAAGAAGGCCAGAGCATAGAACAGCTGAAATGTTGTGAGGATAATAATAAAGATGAAGAACATTAGTCCAACTGTAAATAACAGATTGACAAACACCTGAAGAAGGCCAGAGCACAGGAGGATAATAATAAAGATAGAACAGCTGAAATGTTGTGAGGATAATAATAAAGATGAAGAACATTAGTCCAACTGTAAATAACAGATTGACAAACACCTGAAGAAGGCCAGAGCATAGAACAGCTGAAATGTTGTGAGGATAATAATAAAGATGAAGAACATTAGTCCAACTGTAAATAACAGATTGACAAACACCTGAAGAAGGCCAGAGCATAGAACAGCTGAAATGTTGTGAGGATAATAATAAAGATGAAGAACATTAGTCCAACTGTAAATAACAGATTGACAAACACCTGAAGAAGGCCAGAGCATAGAACAGCTGAAATGTTGTGAGGATAATAATAAAGATGAAGAACATTAGTCCAACTGTAAATAACAGATTGACAAACACCTGAAGAAGGCCAGAGCATATAAATAAAGCTGAAATGTTGTGAGGATAATAATGAAAGATGAAGAACATTGAAGAACATTAGTCCAACTGTAAATAACAGATTGACAAACACCTGAAGAAGGCCAGAGCGTAGAACAGCTGAAATGTTGTGAGGATAATAATAAAGATGAAGAACATTAGTCCAACTGTAAATAACAGATTGACAAACACCTGAAGAAGGCCAGAGCGTAGAGCGTAGAAAAGAAGAACTGAAATGTTGTGAGGATAATAATAAAGAAATGAAGAACATTAGTCCAACTGTAAATAACAGATTGACAAACACCTGAAGAAGGCCAGAGCATAGAACAGCTGAAATGTTGTGAGGATAATAATAAAGATGAAGAACATTAGTCCAACTGTAAATAACAGATTGACAAATACCTGAAGAAGGCCAGAGCGTAGAACAGCTGAAATGTTGTGAGGATAATAATAAAGATGAAGAACATTAGTCCAACTGTAAATAACAGATTGACAAACACCTGAAGAAGGCCAGAGCATAGAACAGCTGAAATGTTGTGAGGATAATAATAAAGATGAAGAACATTAGTCCAACTGTAAATAACAGATTGACAAACACCTGAAGAAGGCCAGAGCATAGAACAGCTGAAATGTTGTGAGGATAATAATAAAGATGAAGAACATTAGTCCAACTGTAAATAACAGATTGACAAACACCTGAAGAAGGCCAGAGCGTAGAACAGCTGAAATGTTGTGAGGATAATAATAAAGATGAAGAACATTAGTCCAACTGTAAATAACAGATTGACAAATACCTGAAGAAGGCCAGAGAATAGAACAGCTGAAATGTTGTGAGGATAATAATAAAGATGAAGAACATTAGTCCAACTGTAAATAACAGATTGATAAACACCTGAAGAAGGCCAGAGCATAGAACAGCTGAAATGTTGTGAGGATAATAATAAAGATGAAGAACATTAGTCCAACTGTAAATAACAGATTGACAAACACCTGAAGAAGGCCAGAGCATAGAACAGCTGAAATGTTGTGAGGATAATAATAAAGATGAAGAAACATTAGTCAACTGTAAATAACAGATTGACAAACACCTGAAGAAGGCCAGAGCATAGAACAGCTGAAATGAGGATAATAATAAAGATGAAGAACATTAGTCCAATAAAATGAAGATTGACAAATACCTGAAGAAATCCAACTGTAAATAAAACAGATTGACAAAACCTGAAGACACAAAGATGAAGAAAGAGCATAGAACAGCTGAAAAATGTTGTGAGGATAATAATAAAGATGAAGAACATTAGTCCAACTGTAAAATAACAGATTGACAAATACCTGAAGAAGGCCAGAGCGTAGAACAGCTGAAATGTTGACAAACCTGAGGATAATAATAAAGATGAAGAACATTAGTCCAACTGTAAATAACAGATTGACAAATACCTGAAGAAGGCCAGAGCATAGAACAGCTGAAATGTTGTGAGGATAATAATAAAGATGAAGAACATTAGTCCAACTGTAAATAACAGATTGACAAACACCTGAAGAAGGCCAGAGCGTAGAACAGCTGAAATGTTGTGAGGATAATAATAAAAGATGAAGAACATTAGTCCAACTGTAAATAACAGATTGACAAACACCTGAAGAAGGCCAGAGCGTAGAACAGCTGAAATGTTGTGAGGATAATAATAAAGATGAAGAACATTAGTCCAACTGTAAATAACAGATTGACAAATACCTGAAGAAGGCCAGAGAAGAGAAATGAAAATGTTGTGAGGATAATAATAAAGATGAAGAACATTAGTCCAACTGTAAATAACAGATTGACAAATACCTGAAGAAGGCCAGAGCATAGAACAGCTGAAATGTTGTGAGGATAATAATAAAGATGAAGAACATTAGTCCAACTGTAAATAACAGATTGACAAACACCTGAAGAAGGCCAGAGCATAGAACAGCTGAAATGTTGTGAGGATAATAATAAAGATGAAGAACATTAGTCCAACTGTAAATAACAGATTGACAAACACCTGAAGAAGGCCAGAGCATAGAAGCTGAAGCTGAAATGTTGTGAGGATAATAATAAAGATGAAGAACATTAGTCAACAGCTGAAATAACAGATAATAATAAACAAACACCTGAAGAAGGCCAGAGCATAGAACAGCTGAAATGTTGTGAGGATAATAATAAAGATGAAGAACATTAGTCCAACTGTAAATAACAGATTGACAAACACCTGAAGAAGGCCAGAGCATAGAACAGCTGAAATGTTGTGAGGATAATAATAAAGATGAAGAACATTAGTCCAACTGTAAATAACAGATTGACAAACACCTGAAGAAGGCCAGAGCATAGAACAGCTGAAATGTTGTGAGGATAATAATAAAGATGAAGAACATTAGTCCAACTGTAAATAACAGATTGACAAACACCTGAAGAAGGCCAGAGCATAGAACAGCTGAAATGTTGTGAGGATAATAATAAAGATGAAGAACATTAGTCCAACTGTAAATAACAGATTGACAAACACCTGAAGAAGGCTTTGTAAATAAGCTGAATAGAACAGCTGAAATGTTGTGAGGATAATAATAAAAGATGAAGAACATTAGTCCAACTGTAAATAACAGATTGACAAACACCTGAAGAAGGCCAGAGCATAGAACAGCTGAAATGTTGTGAGGATAATAATAAAGATGAAGAACATTAGTCCAACTGTAAATAACAGATTGACAAACACCTGAAGAAGGCCAGAGCATAGAACAGCTGAAATGTTGTGAGGATAATAATAAAGATGAAGAACATTAGTCCAACTGTAAATAACAGATTGACAAACACCTGAAGAAGGAAGAGCATAGAACAGCTGAAATGTTGGAGGATAATAATAAAGATGAAGAACATTAGTCCAACTGTAAATAACAGATTGACAAACACCTGAAGAAGGCCAGAGCATAGAACAGCTGAAATGTTGTGAGGATAATAATAAAGATGAAGAACATTAGTCCAACTGTAAATAATTATTGACAAACACCTGAAGAAGGCCAGAGCGTAGAACAGCTGAAATGTTGTGAGGATAATAATAAAGATGAAGAACATTAGTCCAACTGTAAATAACAGATTGACAAACACCTGAAGAAGGCCAGAGCATAGAACAGCTGAAATGTTGTGAGGATAATAATAAAGATGAAGAACATTAGTCCAACTGTAAATAACAGATGACAAACCCTGAAGAAGGCCAGAGCATAGAACAGCTGAAATGTTGTGAGGATAATAATAAAGATGAAGAACATTAGTCAACTGTAAATAACAGATTGACAAACACCTGAAGAAGGCCAGAGCATAGAACAGCTGAAATGTTTGTGAGGATAATAATAAAAGATGAAGAACATTAGTCAACTGTAAATAACAGATTGACAAACACCTGAAGAAGGCCAGAGCATAGAACAGCTGAAATGTTGTGAGGATAATAATAAAGATGAAGAACATTAGTCCAACTGTAATAACAGATTGACAAATACCTGAATAACAGATTGACAAACACCTGAAGATAATAATAAAGATGAAGAACATTAGTCCAACAGCTGAAATATTTGAAGAAGGCCAGAGCATAGAACAGCTGAAATGTTGTGAGGATAATAATAAAGATGAAGAACATTAGTCCAACTGTAAATAACAGATTGACAAACACCTGAAAGAAGGCCAGAGCATAGAACAGCTGAAATGTTGTGAGGATAATAATAAAGATGAAGAAACATTAGTCCAACTGTAAATAACAGATTGACAAACACCTGAAGAAGGCCAGAGCATAGAACAGCTGAAATGTTGTGGGAGGATAATAATAAAATGAAGAACATTAGTCCAACTGTAAATAACAGATTGACAAACACCTGAAAGGCCAGAGCATAGAACAGCTGAAATGTTGTGAGGATAATAATAAAGATGAAGAACATTAGTCCAACTGTAAAATAAAGATAAAAGATGAAGAAGGCCAGAAGAACAGCTGAAATGTTGTGAGGATAATAATAAACAGAAGAACATAGTCCAACTAAATAACAGATTACCTGAAGAAAGCATAGAACAGCTGAAATGTTGTGAGGATAATAATAAAATGAAGAAATATTAGTCCAACTGTAAATAACAGATTGACAAAACCTGAAGAAGGCCAGAGCGTAGAACAGCTGAAATGTTGTGAGGATAATAATAAAGATGAAGAACATTAGTCCAACTGTAAATAACAGATTGACAAACACCTGAAGAAGGCCAGAGCATAGAACAGCTGAAATGTTGTGAGGATAATAAAGATGAAGAACATTGTCCAACTGTAAAACACAGATTGACAAAACCTGAATTTAGAACAGCTGAAATGTTGTGAGGATAATAATAAAGATGAAGAACATTAGTCCAACTGTAAATAACAGATTTTGAAGAAGGCCAGAAAGAACAGCTGAAATGTTTTAATAATAAAGATGAAGAACATTAGTCCAACTGTAAATAACAGATTGACAAACACTTGAAGAAGGCCAGAGCTTAGAACAGCTGAAATTCTTGAGGATAATAATAAAGATGAAGAACATTAGTCCAACTGTAAAAACAGATTGACAAATACCTGAACCTTCCAGAGCATAGAACAGCTGAAATTGAATTTTTCATAAAGAGGATTTAATAAAGATGAAGAACATTAGTCATTTTAAATAACAGATTGACAAACACCTGAAGAAGGCCAGAGCATAGAACAGCTGAAATTTTGTGATTAATAATAAAGATGAAGAACATTAGTCCAACTGTAAATAACAGATTGATAAACACCTGAAGAAGGCCAGAGCATAGAACAGCTGAAATTTTAGGATAATTAAAGATGAAGAACATTATGTCCATCTGTAAATTTACATTCTTGAAGAAGGCCAGAGCAGACAATTTGAAATTCTTAATAATAAAGATGAACTCATCCATTCAACAGATTGACAAACACCTGAAGAAGGCCAGATTTTAGAACTTCCTGAATCCTTTGAGGATAATAATTAAAGATGAAGAACATTCTTCCAACTGTATTTAACAGATTGACAAACACCTGAAGAAGGCCAGAGCATAGAACATTTGAAATATTGTGAGGATAATAAAATGAAGAAATTTTATACAAACATTAGTCCTTCATGCTGAAATTTTAGATTGACAGTCCAACAACTGAAGAAGAAGGCCATTCTTAGAACAGCTGAAATTTTAGGATAATATTCAAGATGAAGAACATTAGTCCAACTGTAAATAACAGATTGACATTCACCTTAGAAGGCCAGAGCTTAGAACATCTGAAATTTTGTATTCTTAATAATAAAGATGAAGAACATTAGTCAATCCTAATTAGAACAGCTGAAATTTTTCATTCACCTTCTTTAATTCTTCATTCATCCTTATAGAACATTCTTCATTCATCCTTATTTGAGGATAATAATAAAGATGAAGAATTCTTAGTTCATCTGTAAATAACAGATTCAAACACCTGAAGAAGGCTTATTTATAGAACAGCTGAAATGTTGTGAGGATAATAATAAAGATGAAGAACATTAGTCCAACTTATTTAACAGATTGACAAACACCTGATTTAGGCCAGATTCATAGAACAGCTGAAATATTGTTCATTAATAATTTTTGAAGAATTTAGTCCAACTTTCATAACAGATTGACAAACATTCAAATAGAACAGAAATTGACAAAAAGATGAAGAATCCTTAGTCCAACTTAAAATAACAGATTGACAAACACCTGGAAGAAGGCCATTTTTTTTTGAATTCTTCCTTCAGGATATTAATAAAGATGAAGAACATTATTCCAATTCTAAATAACAGATTGACATTCTTCACCTGAAGAAGGCCAGAGCTTAGAACATCTGAAATTTTGAGGATAATATTAAAGATGAAGAACATTCTTCCAACATCCTAATTAACAGATTCTTCATTCACCTGAAGAATTCTTCATTCATAGAACAGCTGAAATGTTCTGGGAGGATAATAATAAAAGATGAAGAACATTCCTTCATCCTTATTTAACAGATCTTCATTCACCTGAAGAAGGCATTCTTAGAACAGCTGAAATATTTGTGAGGATAATTATAAAGATTCTTTCATTCATCCAACTTTAAATAACAGATTGACAAACACCTGAAGAAGGCCATCTTCATCCTTTTTATAATTTTCTGAAATGTTTGAGGATAATAATTCATTGAAGAACATTTTCCAATTCTTAATTAACAGATTACAAATATTCTTGAAGATTCAGCATAGAACCTTTTTTTACATTCTTCATTCAAACCTTATTTTATATTCTTCCTTCATCCTTATTTTATAAGAACATTCATCCTTATTTTAAGATTCTTTCATTCATCCTTATTTTAGCGGGAATTCTTGGGGAGGATATTTAATATTATTGAAGATCATTATTTCAACTGTAAATTCTTCATTCAAAAACCCTTATTTTATATTCTTCCTTCATCCTTATTTTTTAATTCTTCATTCATCTTTATTTTAAATTCTTGTTCATCCTTATTTTATATTCTTCCTTCACCCTTATTTTATATTCTTTATTCAACAGCTTATTTTATATTCTTCATTCATCCTTAAGAACATTCTTCTATTTCAACCTTATTTTATATTCTTCATTCATCCTTATTTTATATTCTTCATTCATCCTTATTTTGAAATTTTTTCATTCATGGATTATTTTAAGATTCATTTCAACCAGATTATTTTTAAATTCTTCATTTCCCTTATTTTTACATTCTTCATTCATCTTATTTTAAATTCTTCATTCATCCTTATTTTATAATTCTTGAAATTCATCCTTATTTTAAATTCTTCATTCATCCTTATTTATATTCTTCATTCATCCTTATTTTAAATTCTTCATTCATCCTTACAAACATTCTTCATTCAGTCCTTATTTTAAATTCTTCATTCATCCTTATTTTATATTCTTCCTTCATCCTTATTTTGAAATTTTCATTCACCCTTATTTTAGATTCTTCCTTCATCCTTATTTTATATTCTTCATTCATCCTTATTTGAATATTCTTCATTCATCCTTATTTTACATTCACAAATTCACCCCTTATTTTAAATTCTTCATTCACCCTTAGAAAATTCTTCATTCATCCTTATTTTTTCATTCTTCATTCATTTTTTATTCAGCAGAAAATTTTTCCTTCATAAAGATTTTTTCATTAGTTCAATTGTAAATAACAGATTTTTAAATTCTTCATTCATCCTTATAGAACATTCTTCATTCATCTTTATTTTTACATTCTTCATTGGGGCAACAGATTGACAAATTCTTGATTCATCCAGGGCGTACAATATTCTTCATTCATCCTTATTTTATATTCTTCCTTCATCCTTATTTTATAATTTTCATTCATCCTTATTTTAAATTCTTCATTCATCCTTATTTATGATTCATTCATCATTCCCTTATTTTACATTCTTCCATTTCATCCTTATTTTTACATTCCTTCCTTCATCCTGAAATTTGAGGATAATTTTTTGAATTCATTAGTCCAACTGTAAAATAACAGATTTTATTTTATATTCTTCTTCAGAAATTTTTATTCTTCATTCATCCTTAAAGATGAATTCTTCATTCATCCTTATTTTACAATCTTCATTCATCCTTATTTTTTATTCATTTCATTCATCATTTTTTCATTCTTCATTCCAATTTTTAAATTCTTCCTTCATCCTTATTTTATATTCTTAAATTCATCCTTATTTTACATTCTTCATTCATCCTTATTTTAAATTTTTCATTCACCCTTATTTTTTATATTCTTCCTTCATCCTTATTTTATTCTTCATTCACCCTTATTTTCTTCCATTCTTCATTTGAAAATGCCGGGAGGACATTCTGAAGAATTCAACCTTATTTTATTCTTTTATAATTTTGAGGATTCTTCATTCATCTTTATTGACAAACATTCTTCCTTCATCCTTATTTTATAATTTTCATTATTCATCCTTATTTTATATTCTTCCTTCATCCTTATTTTACATTCTTCATTCACCCTTATTTTATATTCTTCCTTCATCCTTATTTTATATTTTTCATTCATCTTTATTTTATATTCTTCCTTCATCCTTATTTTATAATTTTCATTCATCCTTATTTTTCATTCTTCATTCATCCTTATTTTATATTCTTCACTTCATCCTTATTTAAAGATTCTTCATTCATCCTTATTTTATAAATTCTGAATTCATCTTTATTTTGGAAATGTTTCTTCCTTCATCCTTATTTCATAAAATTCAGATTTCACCCTTATGAAGAATTCTTCCTTCATCCTTATTTTACAGATTTTCATTCCAACTTCATCCTTATTGACAAATTCTGAAGAAAAGATTCATCCTTATTTTATATTTTTCATTCATCCTTATTTTACATTTTGAAGAAGGCCATTCATCCTTATTTTATAATTTTTCATTCATCCTTATTTTACATTCTTCATTCATCCTTATTTTACATTCTTCATCCTTATTTTATATTCTTCCTTCATCCTTATTTTATTTCATTCATTCATCTTTATTTTATATTCTTCCTTCATCCTTATTTTAGAAATTCTTCATTCATCCTTATTTTAAATTCTTCCTTCATCCTTATTTTACATTCTTCATTCATCCTTATTTTACATTCTTCCTTCATCATATTTTTACTGAAATTTTCATTCATCCTTATTTTTAGATGAACATTTTCTTATTTTTATAATTTTCATCCTTATTTTATAATTTTCATTCATCCTTATTTTATATTCTTCATTCATCCTTATTTTACAGCTGAAATTCATCCTTATTTTTACATTCTTCATCATCCTTATTTTATATTTTGACAAATTCCTTCATCCTTATTTTATCCTTATTTTTCATTCTTCATCTTTATTTTACATTCTTCCTTCATCCTTATTTTATATTTTTCATTCACCCTTATTTTATATTCTTCATTCATCCTTATTTTACATTCTTCATTTGACCTTATTTTAAATTCTTCCTTCATCCTTATTTTTATTCATCCTTCATTCTTAAATTTATTTCATAATTATTTTATATTCATCCTTATTTATTTTTAAATTTTCATTCATCCTTATTTTATATTCTTCATTCATCCTTATTTTACATTCTATTCAGGATACTTATTTTAAATTCTTCCTTCATCCTTATTTTAGAATTCTTCATTCACTTTATTTTAAATTCTTTATTCATCCTTATTTTATATTCTTCATTCATCCTTATTTTTTCATTCTTCCTTCATCCTTATTGAAGACAATTCTTCATTCATCCTTATTTTACATTCTTCCTTCATCCTTATTTTCAGAAATTTGAGGACACCCTTAATTTTTCATTCATCTTTATTTTAATTCATTCTTCATTTTATATTTTTATTTCACTGAAATTTTATATTCTAAAAGATCATCCTTATTTTATATTCTTCATTCATCCTTATTTTACATTCTTCATTCAACCTTATTTTAAATTCTTAACAGATTCATCCTTATTTTAACATTCTTCATTCATCCTTATTGAAGAACATTCTTCCTTCATCCTTATTTTATGAAGAAGTTCAGAATAGAACAGCTGAGAAATGTAAATAGTAATAAAGATGAAGAACACAGTCCAACTGTAAATAATAGATTGGAGAAACTGAAGAAGGCCAGAGCGCAGAACAGCTGAAAGAGGATAATAGAAGATTAAATATTATTTTAAATAAAGATTGACAAATACCTGAAGAAGGCCAGAGCGTTGAACAGTTGAAATGTTAATGTAAATAAAGATGTACAGTTATAAATAACAGAAATTGACAAATACTGAAGAAGGCCAGATAGAACAGCTGGAAATTGTGAGGATCAAAGATGAAGAATTTAGTCCAACTGTAAAAACAGATTGATAAACAGTCCAAAGGCCAGAGCATAGAATAATTTTCAAGGGAGAGGATAAGAAATATAGACAGATGAAGAACATTGTTTTGCAACAATTTGTAAAATATTCTTCATTCATAAAGAAATTGATGAAAATAGTCATCTTTATTTAACATTCTTCCAAATACCAAAGAAGGCCAGAGCGTAGAACAGCTGGAAATTAAAGGATAATTAAAGATGAAGAACATTCAGCTAAATTTACATTGACAAATACCTGAAGAAGGCCAGGAGAAATATTTTAATAAATAAAGATCAAGGAACATTATTTAATATTCATTCATCCTTAGAAGAAGGCCATTCTTCCTTCATGAAAGAATTTTATAATTTTAAAGATGAAGAAAGTCCCTTATTTTAGATTGACAAAACAATCATCATAGAACAGCTTTTATGATTTTAATAAAGATCAAAGATGAAGACAATAGTCTTCCTTCATCCTTATTGTACAAATTTCATGAATCTCAGAAAGAACAGCTTCTTCAGATTCATCCTTATTTTTTACATTGACAAAACGCTGAAGAAGGCCAGAGCAGAACTTAAACAGAGGATAATTAAAGATGAAGAACATTAGTCCTTATTTTTACATTGACTACCTGAAGAAGGCCTTATTTCAGGATAATAATAAAGATGAAGAACATTAGTCCATCCTTAAACAACATTCTTCCTTCAGGCCCTTAGCGCAGAAACAATTTTGAAAATGTTGTAGGATAATAATAAAGATGAAGAACATTAGTCCAACATTCTTCAGATTGACAGATACTGAAGAAGGCCAGAGCCTTCAACCTTAAACGTGAGGATATAATCTTTATGAAGAACATTCTTCCTTCCACAGATTGACAAATTTTATAATTTGAAACATAATAATAAAGATGAACCCATTATTTAATATTCTTCATTCAGAAGGCTATTTTAGAATTCTTCATTGAGGATAATAATAAAATTTTACATTCATTAAAGAAGGCCAGAGGCCATTTTAAAGATGAAGGACATTCATCCTAACAGATTGATATTCAAATTCAGTGTACATTTTAGCTAGAAAATGTTGTGAGGATATTAATAAAGAAATATAGACATTCAACTTTATTTAACATTTTTCCTTCATCCTAGAATTTTGAGGATAATTTTCATTTCCATCTTAAATAACATTTTACCTGAAGAAGGCCAGGAGCATAGAACAGCTGAAATGTTGCGAGGATTTTAATAATTTTAAAGAACATTATTCCAATTCTTCAAATCCTTATAGACAATTTTCATTTGAAGAAGGCCACTCATTCATCCTTGAGGATTTAAAGATGATTTCATTTCCAATCTTAAAGATTGACAAAGGAGAATCCCTTAAAACAACTTTATTTTATAATTTTCCATTCAGAAATATTTGAAGAAGGCCAGAGCTTAGAACTTGAAATTTGAGATTAAAGATTCATTAGTCCCTTAAATTTTATATTCTTGAAATCCTGAAATGTTAGAGGATAATTTTGTAAAATAACAGATTGACAAACACCTGAAGAAGGCCAGAGCAGAAATGAAGTTTTTAAATTCATTCTCTGAAATATAGGATATTCTGAAGAAGGCCAGAGCTTCATCCGTAAAGATGAAGAACATTAGTCCAACTGTAAATTTTAATATTCTTCATTCATCCTGATTTTACATTCTTCATTAAACATTTGAAATGTTGTGAGGATCTAATAAAGATGAAGAGATTAGTCCAACTTAAATTTTTGACAAACACCTGAAGAAGGCTAGAGCGTAGAACCTTATTTTATAAAGATGAAGAACATTAGTCGCCCTAAATAACAGATTGACAAACACTGGAAGAAGGCCTTATAGAACAGCTGAAAAATTTTGAGGATAATAATTCTTCCTTCAACATTAGTCCAATAAATTTCATTGAGACAAACTATCCTTCATTCATCCTTATGTAGAACAGCTGAAATCTTCATGAGGATAATAATAAAAGATTCTTCATTAGTCCAATTTTCCGAACAGATTTGACAAATTTTAGATTTTAATCAGAATCTCAGACATTGTACATTGGAGGACATAATAAAGATGAAGAATTTTCATCCAACTGTATCTAACATTTGACAAATACCTGAAGAATCCTTATTTATAATTTTGAAATGTCCTTATTTAATAATAAAGATGAATCCCTTACAGTCATTCTTGTATTTAAAATATTGACAAACATTCTGAAGAAGGCCAGAGCGTAGAATTTTGATTTTCATTTCAATAAAGATGAACTTTAGTTGACCAAATAACAGATTAGTTGAATAATTCACCCTTATGAGGATAATACCTCATCTCAAGTATAGACACAAATACCTGAAGAAGGCCAGATTTGAACAGCTGAAATGTTTGGGAGGATAATCCTAAAGATGAAGAACATTAGTCCTTATTTTAAATAACAGATTGACAAATACCTTATTCAGAAATATAGATTTTAGATGAAGAAGATCATTAGTCCAACTGTAAATAAATTTTATAATTTTCATTCAATGAAATTTTGAGGATTCTTCAATAGTCCAAATAACAGATTGACAAATATCGAAGTGTACTATTTTTATTCTTGTGAGATAATCAGAAATTATAGAAATAATATTGATGAAGAAGCGAACCTTTATTTTAGAACAGCCGAAATGTTGTATTTCATAAAAGATGAAGATTTTACAATTAAATAACAGATTGACAAAACCCCTTATTTTATATTCTTCATTCATCCTAGGAGGAAATAAAGACAGATTCATCTTTATTAACATTCTTCCTTCATCCTTATTTTAAAATTTAGAAATATATGCATAAAGATGAGGACAATATAAAGATGAAGAACATTTACATAATTTTAATTAACAGATATCCTTATTTTATACCTGAAGAAGGCCAGAGCGCAGAATTTTTGGAAATTCTGTGGAGGATCCTCTTAAAGATGAATTTTCATTCATCCTTATTTTATATTCTACCAATCAGATTTACAAACATTCTTCATCATCCTTATTTTACATTCTATTCATCTATTTTATAATTTTCATTCATCTTTATTTTACATTCTTCCTTCATCCTTATTTTATAATTTTCATTCACCCTTATTTTATATTCTTCATTCATCCTTATTTTACATTCTTCATTTGCCCTTATTTTACATTCTTCCTTCATCCTTATTTTATAATTTTCATTCATCTTTATTTTACATTCTTCCTTCATCCTTATTTTATAATTTTCATTCACCCTTATTTTATATTCTTCCTCATCCTTTTTACATTCTTCATTGCCTTATTTTACATTCTTCCTTCCTATCCTTATTTTATAATTTTCATTCATCTTTATTTTATATTCTTCCTTCATCCTTATTTTACATTTTCATTTCACTTTATTTTACATTCTTCCTTCATCCTTATTTTATAATTTTCATTCATCTTTATTTTACATTCTTCCTTCATCCTTATTTTATAATTTTCATTCACCCTTATTTTATATTCTTCATTCATCCTTATTTTACATTCTTCATTTGCCCTTATTTTACATTCTTCCTTCATCCTTATTTTATAATTTTCATTCATCTTTATTTTACATTCTTCCTTCATCCTTATTTTATAATTTTCATTCACCCTTATTTTATATTCTTCATTCATCCTTATTTTACATTCTTCATTTTGCCCTATTTTTACATTCTTCCTTCATCCTTATTTTATAATTTTTCCATTTATTTTACATTCTTCCTTCATCCTTATTTTATAATTTTCTATTCACCCCTTATTTTATTCTTCATTCATCCTTCTTTTACATTCCCTTCATTTGCCCTTCTTTATTTTCTTCCTTCCTTCATCCTTTATTTTATAATTTTCATTCATCTTTATTTTTACATTTCTTCCTTCATCCTTATTTTATAATTTTCATTTCACCTTATTTTTATATTTTCTTCATTCATCGCTTATTTTTACATTCTTCCATTTTGCTTATTTTGATTTCCTTCATCCTTATTTTATAATTTTTCATTCATCTTTGTTACATTCTTCCTTCATCCTTATTTATAATTTTCATTTCACCCTTATTTATATTCTTCATTCATCTTATTTTACATTCTTCATTTGCCCTTATTTTTACATTCTTCCTTCAAACCGGATTATTTTATATTTAGAACATTTTGAGTGATAATAATAATTTCATAATTTAGAATGAAATATAATTCATTCTGGGATCACCGGAAGGTTTTGTCTCACTCAAACCGGATTATTTTTATATTTTGAATTATTTTTGAGTGATAATAATAATTTCATAATTTAGAATGAGGTATAATTCATTTCGGAGATCACCGGGAGGTTCGTGTCTTACTCAAACCGGATTATTTTATATTTTCACATTATTTTGAGTGATAATAATAATTTAATTTAGAATGAGGTATAATTCATTCGGAGATCACCGGGAGGTTGTCTCCTCAAACCCGGATTATTTTATATTTTCACATTATTTGAGATAATAATAATCATAATTTAGAATGAGGTATAATTCATTCGGAGAACAGGAGGGTTATTTTCAAACCGGATTTTTTATATTTTCACATTATTTTGAGTGATAATAATAATTTCATAATTTAGGAATGAGTTATAATTCATTTCGGAGATCACCAGGAGGTTCGTGTCTCCTCAAACCGGATTATTTTATATTTTTCACATTATTTTGAGTGATAATAATAATTTCATCATTTAGGAATGAGGATAATTCATTCGGAGATCACCGGGAGGTTCGTGTCTCCTCAAACCGGATTATTTTTATATTTTCACATTATTTTGAGTGATAATAATAATTTCATAATTTAGAATGAGGTATAATTCATTCCGGAGATCACCGAAGGTTCGTGTCTTACTCAAACCGGAGGATTTTATTTTTTCAATATTTTTGAGTGATAATAATAATTTCATAATTTAGAATGAGAATTATAATTAATTCTGAGATCACGGGATGTTCGTGTCTCACTCAAACCGGATTATTTTTTTTTTTATATTAATAACATTATAATTTAGAATGATGTATAATTCATTAATAATTTCATAATTTTTAGAATGATTTCATATATGGGATAATTCATTCGGAGATCACCGGGGAGGTTCGTGTCTCCTCAAACCGGATTTTTTTTATATTTTCACATTATTTTTGAGTGATAATAATAATTTCATAATTTAGAATGAGGTATAATTCATTCGGAGATCACCAGGAGGTTCTGTGTCTCCTCAAACCGGATTTTTCATATTTTCACATTATTTTGAGTGATAATAATAATTTCATAATTTAGAATGAGGTATAATTCATTTCTGGGATCACCGGGAGGTTCGTGTCTCTGGAGATTATTTATATTTTCATTATTTTGGTGATAATAATTTCATCATTTAGAATGAGGTATAATTCATTCGGAGATCACCGGGAGGTTCGTGTCTCCTCAAACAGGATTATTTTATATTTTCACATTATTTTTGATTGATAATAATAATTTCATAATTTAGAATGAGGTATAATTCATTCGGAGATCACCAGGAGGTTCGTGTCTCCTCCAAACCGGATTTTTTTATATTTTCACATTATTTTGAATGATAATAATAATTTCATAATTTAGAATGAGTTATAATTCATTTGGAGATCACCGGGAGGTTCGTGTCTCCTCAAACCGGATTATTTTATATTTTCATTATTTTGATTGATAATTATAATTTCATAATTTAGAATGAGGTATAATTCATTCTGGATCACCGGGAGGTTATTCTCCTCAAACCGGATTATTTTATATTTTCATTATTTGAGTAATAATAATAATTTCATAATTTAGAATGAGGTATAATTAATTCTGGGATCACCGGGAGGTTTATTGTCTCACTCAAACCGGATTATTTTTTATATTTTCACATTATTTTTGATTGATAATAATAATTTCATAATTTAGAATGAGTTATAATTCATTCTGGGAGATCGGGGAGGTTCGTGTCTCCTCAAACCGGATTTTTTTTATATTTTCACATTATTTTGAGTGATAATTATAATTTCATCATTTAGAATGAGGGTATAATTCATTCTGGGATCACCAGGAGGTTCGTGTCTCCCACGGATTATTTTATATTTCAAACGGATTATTTTTATATTATTTTCAACCGGATTATTTTATATTTCACATTATTTTTGGTGATAATAATAATTTTCATAATTTAGTATGGTATAATTCATTTGGAGATCACCCGGGAGGTTCGTGTCTCCTCAAACCGGATTATTTTATATTTTCACATTTTTTGAGTGATAATAATAATTTCATAATAATTTAGAATGAGGTATAATTCATTCGGAGATCACCAGGTTCGTATCTTACTCAAACCGGATTATTTTATATTTTCACATTATTTTGAGTGATAATAATAATTTCATAATTTAGAATGAGTATAATTCATTCTGAGATCACCGGGAGGTTCGTGTCTTACTCAAACCGGATTATTTTATATTTTCACATTATTTTGAGTGATAATAATAATTTCATAATTTAGAATGAGGTATAATTCATTCGGAGATCACCGGGAGTTCATGTCTCCTCAAACCGGATTATTTTATATTTTCACATTATTTTGAGTGATAATAATAATTTTCATAATTTAGAATGAGGTATAATTAATTCGGAGATCACCGGGAGGTTCGTGTCTCACTCAAACGGATTATTTGCCTTTTCACATTATTTTGGTGATAATAATAATTCATAATTTAAGTGAGGGTATAATTCATTCGGAGGATCACCCCCGGGAGTTGTGTCTCCTCAAACCCAGTTATTTTATATTTTCACATTATTTTAATTGATAATAATAATTTCCATAATTAGAATAGGGTATAATTCATTCTGGGATCACCGGGATATTAGTGTCTCACTCAAACGGATTATTTTATATTTTCACATTATTTTTTGAGTGATAATAATAATTTCATAATTAGAATGAGGTATAATTAATTGGGATCTGCGGGAGGTTTGTCTCCTCAGAGCGGATTATTTTATTTTCACATTATTTTAGTCGATAATAATAATTTCATAATTTAGAATGAGGTATAATTCATTCGGGGATCACCGGGATGTTCGTGTCTCCTCAAACCGGATTATTTTATATTTTTCACATTATTTTGAGTGATAATAATAAATTTTCATCCATTTTAGAATGAGGTATAATTCATTCGGAGATCACCGGGAGTTAATGTCTCCTCAAACCGGATTTTTATATTTTCACATTATTTTTAGTGATAATAATAATTTCATAATTTAGAATGAGTATAATTCATTCGGAGATCTGCCAGGGGTTCGTGTCTCCTCAACCGGATTATTTTATATTTTCACATTATTTTGAGTGATAATAATAATTTCATAATTTAGAATGAGTTATAATTCATTCGGGGATCACCAGGAGGTTTGTGTCTCCACTCAAACCGGATTATTTATATTTTTCACATTATTTTGATTGATAATAATAATGTCATCATTTAGAATGAGGTATAATTCATTCCGGAGATCATCAGGAGGTTCGTGTCTCCTCAAATCGGATTATTTATATTTTCACATTATTTTGAATGATAATAATAATTTCATCATTTAGAATGAAATTATAATTCATTCTAGGAGGATCCTGGAGGAGTTCGTGTCTCCTCAAACCGGATTATTTTATATTTCACGTTATTTTGATTGATAATAATAATTTCATAATTTAGAATGAGGTATAATTCGTTTGGGATCACCGGGATATTCGTGTCTCCTCAAACCGGTTTTATTTTTATATTTTTCACATTATTTTGAGTGATAATTATAATTTTCATAATTTAGAATGAAATTATAATTAATTCTGGGATCACCGGGATGTTTGTCTCACTCAAACCGGATTATTTTTTATTTTCATTATTTTGAGTGATAATAATAATTTCATCATTTAGAATGAAATTATAATTCATTTCGGAGATCACCAGGATAGTTCATGTCTCCTCAAACCGGATTATTTTATATTTTCATTATTTTAATTGATAATAATAATTTCATCATTTAGAATGAGGTATAATTCATTCGGAGATCACCGGGTTGTGTCTCCTCAAACCCGGATTATTTTATATTTTCATTATTTTGGTGATAATAATAATTTCGTGATAATAATAATTTCGGAGATAATTTGTCCTCAAACCGGATTATTTTATATTTTTCACATTATTTTGGTGATAATAATAATTTCATAATTTAGGTGGAGTTATAATTCGGGAGATCACCGGGAGGTTCGTGTCTCCTCAAACGGATTATTTTATATTTTTCACATTATTTTTGAGTGATAATAATAATTTCATAATTTAGAATGAGGATAATTCATTCTGGGATCACCGGGAGGTTCGTGTCTCCTCAAAACAGGATTATTTTATATTTTCACATTATTTTTGATAATAATAATTTCATAATTTAGAATGAATAATTCATTCCGGAGATAATTTCAAAGATTTATATTTTCACAATATTTTTGGTGATAATAATAATTTCATAATTTAGAATGGAATTATAATTAATTCACCGGGAGAGTTCGTGTCTCACTCCGTCGGATTATTTTTTATTTTCACATTATTTTGAATGATAATAATAATGTCATAATTTAGAATGATGGTATAATTCATTTCTGATAATAATAATTTCTTGGGATAATTCATTTCGGAGATCACCAGCGAGTTCGTGTCTCCTCAAACCGGATTATTTTATATTTTTCATTATTTTTGGTGATAATAATAATTTCATAATTTAGAATGAGGTATATAATTCATTCTGGGATCACCAGGATGTTCGTGTCTCCTCAAACCGGATTATTTTTATATTTTTCACAATATTTTCAGTGATAATAATAATTTCATAATTTAGATTGTTATAATTAATTCTGGGATCGCGGGAGGGTCTCCTCAAACCGGATTATTTATATTTTTGTGTCTCCTCGGAAACCGGGAGGTTCGTGTCTTCAAACAGGATTTTTATTTTCACATTATTTTTAAGTGATATGTAATTTCATAATTTAGAATGAGGTATAATTCATTCAGCGGAATCACCAGGAGGTTCGTGTCTCCTCAAACCCGGATTATTTTATATTTTCATTATTTTGAATGATATTTTAATTCATCATTTAGAATTATTTTCACCGGGAGGTTCGTGTCTCCTCAAACCGGATTATTTTATATTTTCACATTATTTTGGTGGTAATAATAATTTCATAATTTAGAATGAGGTATAATTCTGGATTCGGAGATTCTTCTCCTCAAACCGGATTATTTTATATTTCATTAATTTTTGGTATTAATAATAATTTCGTGGGATCTCCTCAAACCGGTTATTTTTATTTTTCACATTATTTTGAGTGATAATAATAATTTCATAATTTAGAATGAGGTATAATTCATTCGGGAGGATCACCCGGAGGTTCGTGTCTCCACTCAAACCGGATTATTTTTATATTTTCACATTATTTTGTATTAATAATAATTTCATAATTTAGAATGATTATAATTCATTCGGAATCACCGGGAGGTTCGTGTCTCCTCAAGCGGATTATTTTATATTTCACATTATTTTGATAATGATAATTTAGAATGAGGTATAATTCATCATTAGGAATGAGGATTTTATATTTCACATTATTTTTGGAGATCACCAGGAGGTTCATTCTCCTCAAAACCGGATTATTTTATATTTTCACATTTTTTGAGTGATAATAATAATTTCATAATTTAGAATGAGGTATAATTCATTCGGAGATCTGGGAGGTTCGTGTCTATTTTCACATTATTTTTGAGTGATAATAATAATTTCATAATTTAGAATGAGAATAATTCAAATCACCGGGAGGTTCGTGTCTTACTCAAACCGGATTGTTTATATTTCACAATATTTTGAGTGATAATAATAATTTTCATAATTTAGAATGAGGTATAATTCATTCTGGGATCACCGGGAGTTTGTGTCTCCTCAAACGGATTATTTATATTTTCACATTATTTTAAGTGATAATAATAATTTCATAATTTTAGAATGGTATAATTCATTCGGAGATCACCAGGAGGTTCGTGTCTCCTCAAACCCGGATTATATTTTATATTTTTTCACATTATTTTGATGATAATAATAATTTCATAATTTAGGAATGATTATAATTCATTCGGAGATCACCGGGAGGTTATAAACCGGATTCATATTTTTCACGCATTATTTTGGGTATTAATAATAATTTCATAAAGTACCCGGTATAATTCATTTTTAGTTATTTTCAAACCGGATTATTTTATATTTTATTTTGAGTGATAATAATAATTTCATAATTTAGAATGAGGTACTAATTCATTCGGAGATCACCCGGGAGGTTCGTGTCTCACTCAAACCGAATTATTTATTTTCACATTATTTTTTTGATAATAATTTCATAATTAGAATGAGGTATAATTCATTCTGGGATCACCCAGGATGTTCGTGTCTTACTCAAACCGGATTATTTTATATTTTCATTATTTTGGTGATAATAATAATTTCATAATTTAGAATGATTATAATTCATTCGGGGATCACAGGATATTCGTGTCTCCTCAAACCGTATTTTTATATTTTCACATTATTTTTGGTGATAATAATAATTTCATAAACAGAATGGGGAGTGTAATTCATTCGGAATCACCGGAAGGTTCGTGTCTCCTCAAACCGGATTATTTTATATTTTCACATTATTATTTTGAGTGATAATAATAATTTCATAATTTAGAATGAGGTATAATTCATTCTGGGATCACCAGGAGGGTTCGTGTCTCACTCAAACCCGGAGGATTTTATATTTTCATTATTATTTTGAGTGATAATAATAATTTCATAATTTAGAATGAGGTATAATTCATTTCGGAGATCACCAGGGGTTCGTGTCTCCTCAAACCGGATTATTTTATATTTTCATTATTTTTGAGTGATAATAATAATTTCATCATTTTGAGGGTATAAATCGGAATAATTTCAAAATAATTATTTCATAATTTTCACATTATTTTAATTTAATAATTTAATTTATTTAATAATATAATTCATTCTAAGATAATTCCAGGAGGTTCGTGTCTCCTCAAACCGGATTATTTTATATTTTTTCATTATTTTTAATTGATAATAATAATTTCATAATTTAGAATGAGGTATAATTCATTCTGGGGATCACCAGGAGGTTCGTGTCTCACTCAAACCGGATTATTTTATATTTTCACATTATTTTAATGGTTTAATAATAATAATTTCATAATTTAGAATGAGGTATAATTCATTCGGGGATCACCAGGAGGTTCGTGTCTCCTCAAACCGGATTTTATATTTTCATTATTTTGATTTAATAATTTTCATAATTTAGAATGAGGTATAATTAATTCTGGGATCCGGGAGGTTTGTGTCTCACTCGGATTATTTTATATTTTAATTTTTATAATTTCATCATTAGAATGAGGTATAATTCATTCTGGAGATCACCGGGAGGTTCGTGTCTCATTCAAACCTGGATTATTTTTATATTTCCACACATTATTTTGAGTAATAATAATAATTTCATAATTTAGAATGAAAGGTATAATTCATTCTAGGATCACCAGGGAGGTTCGTGTCTCCTCAAACCGGATTATTTTATATTTTCACATTTTTTGAGTGATAATAATAATTTTTCATAATTTAGAATGAGGTATAATTCATTCTGGGAGGTTCGTGTCTTACTCAAACCGGGAGGTTTGTGAGAATTATAAATTCATTCCTCAAACCGGATTATTTTATATTTTCACATTATTTTTTGAGTGATAATAATAATTTCATAATTTAGAATGAGGTATAATTCATTCGGAGATCACCCGGAAGGTTCGTGTCTCGCTCAAACCGGATTATTTTATATTTTATTTTATATTTTCATTCATTCACCAGGATTTTGTCTTACTCAAAACCGGATGATAATAATAATTTAATAATTTATTTAGAATGAGGTATAATTCATTCGGAGATCACCGGAAGGTTCGTGTCCTCAAACCGGATTATTTTATATTTTAACATTATTTTGGTGATAATAATAATTTCATAATTTAGAATGAGGTATAATTCATTCGGAATCACCGGGAGGTTCGTGTCTTACTCAAACCGGATTATTTTTATATTTTCAAACATTTTTGAGAGTGATAATAAATAATTTCATAATTTAGAATGAGGTCAAACCGGATAATTCATTCGGAGATCACCGGGAGGTTCGTGTCTTACTCAAACCGGATTATTTTATATTTTTCACATTATTTTGGTGATAATAATAATTTCATAATTTAGAATGAGTATAATTCATTAATTCATTCGTGTCTCATCAAACCGGATTATTTTATATCACATTATTTTGAGGATAATAATAATTTCATAATTTCGTGTCTTAATCAAAGGTTCGTGTCTCCTCAATTATTTTATATTTTCACATTATTTTGAGTGATAATAATAATTTCATAATTTAGAATGAGGTATAATTCATTCTGAGATCACCGGGAGGTTCGTGTCTTACTCAAACCGGATTATTTTTATATTTTCACATTATTTTGGTGATAATAATAATTTCAAACCATAATTTAGAATGGTATAATTCATTCGGAGATCACCAGGAGGTTCGTGTCTCCTCAAACCGGATTTTTTTATATTTTCATTATTTTTGAGTGATAATAATAATTTCATAATTTAGAATGAGGTATAATTCATTCGGAGATCACCGGAAAGGTTCGTGTCTCACTCAAACCGGATTATTTCATATTTTTCACATTATTTTGGTGATAATAATAATTTCATAATTTAGAATGAGTATAATTAATTCTGGGATCACCGGGAGGTTCGTGTCTCACTCATTTTCTTTTAATTTCACATTATTTTTCAAACCGGATTATTTCATTAATTATTTCATAATTTGAATTTATAATTCATTCGGAGATCACCGGGAGGTTCGTGTCTCACTCAAACCGGATTATTTTATATTTTCACATTATTTTGAATGTGATAATAATAATTTCATAATTTAGAATGAGGATAATATAATTCATTCGGAGATCACCGGGAGGTTCGTGTCTCACTCAAACCGGATTATTTTATATTTTCATTATTTTGAGTGATAATAATAATTTCATAATTTAGAATGAGGTATAATTCATTCGGGGATCACCGGGAGGTTCGTGTCTCCTCAAACCGGATTATTTTATATTTTCACATTATTTTGAGTGATAATAATAATTTCATAATTTAGAATGAGGTATAATTCATTCGGGGATCACCGGGATGTTCGTGTCTCACTCAAACCGGATTATTTTTATATTTCACATTATTTTGAGTGATAATAATAATTTCATCATTTAGAATGAGGTATAATTCATTCGGAGATCACCGGGAGGTTCGTGTCTCCTCAAACCGGATTATTTTATATTTTCACATTATTTTGATTGATAATAATAATTTCTTTTAATTTTAGAATGAGGTAATTTAATTCATTCTGGAGATCACCGGGAGGTTCGTGTCTCCTCAAACCGGATTATTTTATATTTTCATTATTTTGGTGATAATAATAATTTCATAATTTAGATTTGAGTTATAATTCATTCTGGGATCACCAGGAGGAGATTATTTTATATTTCATTATTTTGATTGATAATAATAATTTCATAATTTAGTATGAGGTATAATTCATTCGGAGATCATCAGGGAGGTTCGTGTCTCCTCAAACCGGATTATTTTATATTTTCACATTTTTTGAGTGATAATAATAATTTCATAATTTAGAATGAGGTATAATTCATTCGGAGATCACCAGGAGGTTCGTGCTCTCCTCAAACCCGGATTATTTTATATTTTCACATTATTTTGATTGATAATAATTTCATAATTTAGAATGAGGTATAATTCATTCTGGGATCACCGGGAGGTTCGTGTCTCCTCAAACCGGATTATTTTATATTTTTCACATTATTTTGGTGATAATAATAATTTCATAATTTAGAATGAGGTATAATTCATTCTGGGATCACCGGGAGGTTCGTGTCTCCACTCAAACGGATTAAACCGGATTAATTTTATATTTTCACCGGGAGGTTCGTGTCTCCTCAAACCATATTTATTTTGAGTGATAATAATAATTTCATAATTTAGAATGAGGTATAATTCATTCGGAGATCACAAGGAGGTTCGTGTCTCCTCAAACCGGATTATTTTTATATTTTCACATTATTTTGGTGATCATTTAGAATGAGGTATAATTCATTCTGAGATCACCGGGATGTTCGTGTCCTACTCAAACCGGATTATTTTATATTTTCACATTATTTTGGTGATAATAATAATTTCATAATTTAGAATGAGGTATAATTCATTCGGAGATCACCGGGAGTTCGTGTCTCACTCAAACCGGATTATTTTATATTTTTCACATTATTTTGAGTGATAATAATAATTTCATAATTTAGAATGAGGTATAATTCATTCGGAGATCACCGGGGTTCGTGTCTCCTCAAACCGGATTTTTTATATTTTCACATTATTTTGGTGATAATAACAATTTCATAAATTTAGAATGAGGTATAATTCATTTCGGAGATCACCGGGATGTTCGTGTCTTACTCAAACCGGTTATTTTATATTTTCACATTATTTTGATAATAATAATCATTTAATTTCATAATTTAGAATGAGGTATAATTCATTCCGGGGATCATCAGGAGGTTCGTGATCTCCTCAAACCGGATTATTTTATATTTTCACATTATTTTGGTGATAATAATAATTTCATAATTTAGAATGAGGTATAATTCATTCGGGGATCACCGGGAGGTTCGTGTCTCATAAACCGGATTATTTTATATTTTCACATTATTTTGAGTGATAATAATAATTTCATAATTTAGAATGAGTTATAAATTCTGGGATCACCAGGAGGTTCGTGTCTCCTCAAACCGGATTATTTCCTATTTTCACATTATTTTGATTGATAATTATAATGTCATCATTTAGAATGAGGTATAATTCATTCGGAGATCACCGGGAGGTTCGTGTCTCCTCAAACAGGATTCTTTTATATTTTCACATTATTTTGGTGATAATAATAATTTCATAATTCAGAATGAGGTATAATTCATTCGGAGATCACCGGGAGGTTCGTATTCTCCTCAAACCGGATTATTTTATATTTTCACATTATTTTTGATTGATAATAATAATTTCATAATTTAGAATTAATTCATTCTGGGATGAACCGGATTATTTTAATTCATTTTGGTGATAATTATAATTTCATCCAGGAGGTATAATTCATTCTGGGATCACCGGGATATTGTGTCTCCTCAAACCGGATTATTTTATTTCACATTATTTTTAATAATAATTTCATAATTTAGAATGAGTTATAATTCATTCAGAGGATCACCCCTGGGATTTTCGTGTCTCCCTCAAACCGGATTAATTTTTATATTTTCACAGTTTGTTTTTATATTTTTGATTGATAATTATAATTTCATCATTTAGAATGGGGTATAATTCATTCGGAGATCACCAGGATGTTCGTGTCTCCTCAAACCGGATTATTTTATATTTTCATTATTTTGAGTGATAATAATAATTTCATAATTTAGAATGAGGTATAATTCATTCGGAGATCACCGGGAGGTTCGTGTCTCACTCAAACCGGATTATTTTATATTTTTCATTATTTTGATTGATAATAATAATTTCATAATTTAGAATGAGGTATAATTCATTCTGGGATCACCGGGAGGTTTCGTGTCTCACTCAAACCGGATTATTTTTATTTTTCACATTATTTTGGTGATAATATTTCATAATTTAGAATGAGGTATAATTTTCTGGGATCACCGGGAGTTCGTGTCTCACTCAATCAAACCGGATTCTTTTATATTTTCACATTATTTTGAATGATAATAATAATTTCATCATTTAGAATGGTATAATTCATTCTGGGATCACCGGGAGGTTCGTGTCTCCTCAAACCGGATTATTTATATTTTCACATTATTTTGAGTGATAATAATAATTTCATAATTTTATAATTCATTTGGGGATCACCCAGGAGGTTCGTGTCTCACTCAAACCGGATTTTTTATATTTACATTATTTTGGGTGATAATAATAATTTCATAATTTAGAATGAGGTATAATTCATTCGGGAGATCACCGTTCGTGTCTCCTCAAACCGGATTATTTATATTTTCACATTATTTTTGGTGATATTTCCAATAAATTTAATAATTTGAATAATTATAATCATTCTGAGATCACCCGGGATATTTCAAACCGGATTATTTTATATTTTCACATTATTTTGGTGATATAATAATTTCATAATTTAGAATGGTATAATTCATTTCAGGGGATCACCGGGAGGTTTGTCTCACTCAAACCGGATTATTTTATATTTTCATTATTTTTGAGTGATAATAATAATTTCATAATTTAGAATGAGTTATATAATTCATTCGGAGATCACCGGGAGGTTCGTGTCTCACTCAAATCGGATTATTTTATATTTTCACATTATTTTTGATTGATAATTATAATTTCATCATTTAGAATGAGGTATAAATTCATTCTGGGATCACCGGGAGGTTCGTGTCTCCTCAAACCGGATTATTTTATATTTTCACATTATTTTGGTGATAATAATAATTTCATAATTTAGAATGAAATTATAATTCATTCTGGGATCACCAGGATGTTCGTGTCTCACTCAAACCGGATTATTTTATATTTTCACATTATTTTGAGTGATAATAATAATTTCATAATTTAGAATGAGGTATAATTCATTCTGGGATCACCGGGAGGTGTCTCCTCAAACCGGATTATTTTATATTTTCACATTTTTTGTGATAATAATAATTTCATAATTTAGAATGATGCTCATTCATTCAAACCGGATTATTTTATTTTTATATTTATTTTTGAGTGATAATAATAATTTCATAATTTAGAATGAGGGTATAATTCATTCTGAGATCACCAGGAGGTTCGTGTCTCCTCAAACCGGATTATTTTATATTTTCACATTATTTTGGTGATAATAATAATTTCATAATTTAGAATGAGGTATAATTCATTCGGAGATCACCGGGAGGTTCGTGTCTCCTCAAACCGGATTATTTTATATTTTCACATTATTTTGAGTGATAATAATAATTTCATAATTTAGAATGAGGTATAATTCATTTTCGGAGATCACCGGGAGGTTCGTGTCTCCTCAAACCGGATTATTTTTATATTTTCACATTATTTTGAGTGATAATAATAATTTCATAATTTAGAATGAGGTTAATTCATTCGGAGATCACCGGGAGGTTCGTGTCTCCTCAAACCGGATATTTTTATATTTTCACATTATTTTGGTGATAATAATAATTTCATAATTTAGAATGAGGTATAATTCATTCTGGGATCACCAGGAGGGTTCGTGTCTCACTCAAACCGGATTATTTTATATTTTCACATTATTTTTGATTGATAATAATAATTTCATAATTTAGAATGAGGTATAATTCATTCGGAGATCACCGGGAGGTTCGTGTCTCCTCAAACCGGATTATTTATATTTTCACATTATTTTGAATGATAATAATAATTTCATAATTTAGAATGAGGTATAATTCATTCGGAGATCACCGGGAGTTTTCGTGTCTCACTCAAACCGGATTATTTTATATTTTCACATTATTTTGAGTGATAATAATAATTTCATAATTTAGAATGAGGTATAATTCATTCGGAGATCACCGGGAGTTTCGTGTCTCCTCAAACCGGATTATTTTATATTTTCACATTATTTTGAGTGATAATAATAATTTTCATAATTTAATTTATTCGGAGATGTGTCTCCTAATTTTATATTCATTATTTTGGGATAATCATTTCATAATTTAGAATGGGAGATCACCGGGAGGTTGTGTCTCCTCAAACAGGATTATTTTATATTTTCACATTATTTTGAGTGATAATAATAATTTCATAATTTAGAATGAGGTATAATTCATTCGGAGATCACCGGGAGGTTCGTGTCTCACTCAAACCGGATTATTTTATATTTTCACATTATTTTGAATGATAATTATAATGTCATCATTTAGAATGAGGTATAATTCATTCTGGGATCACCGGGAGGTTCGTGTCTCACTCAAACCGGATTATTTTATATTTTCACATTATTTTGAGTGATAATAATAATTTCATAATTTAGAATGAGGTATAATTCATTCTGGGATCACCGGGATGTTCGTGTCTCACTCAAACCGGATTATTTTATATTTTCACATTATTTTGGTGATAATAATTTCATAATTTAGAATGAGGTATAATTCATTTCTGGGATCACCGGGAGGTTTGTGTCTCCTCAAACCGGATTATTTTATATTTTCACATTATTTTGGTGATAATAATAATTTCATAATTGAATAGAGGTATAATTTTAGATCACCGGGATGTCTCCTCAAACCGGATTATTTTATAATTTCACATTATTTTGAGTGATAATAATAATTTCATCATTTAGAATGAGGTATAATTCACCGAATCACCCAGGAGGTTCGTGTCTCCTCAAACCGGATTATTTTATATTTTCACATTATTTTGGTGATAATAATAATTTCATAATTTAGAATGAGGTATAATTCATTCGGAGATCACCGGGAGGTTCGTGTCTCCTCAAACCGGATTATTTTATATTTTCATTATTTTTTGGTGATAATAATAATTTCATAATTTAGAATGAGGTATAATTCATTCGGAGATCACCGGGAGGTTCGTGTCTCACTCAAACCGGATTATTTTATATTTTCACATTATTTTGAGTGATAATAATAATTTCATAATTTAGATTGAGTTATAATTCATTCGGAGATCACCGGGAGGTTCGTGTCTCACTCAAACCGGATTATTTTATATTTTCACATTATTTTGATTGATAATTATAATGTCATCATTTAGAATGAGGTATAATTCATTCGGAGATCACCGGGAGGTTCGTGTCTCACTCAAACAGGATTATTTTATATTTTCACATTATTTTGATCACCAGGAGGATAATAATAATTTCATAATTTAGAATGAGGTATAATTCATTCGGGGATCACCGGGAGGTTCGTGTCTCCTCAAACCGGATTATTTTTATATTTTCACATTATTTTGAGTGATAATAGTAATATCATAATTTAGAATGGTATAATTCATTCGGAGATCTCTTGGGAGTTTTCGTGTCTCCTCAAACCGGATTATTTTATATTTTCACATTATTTTTTGAGTGATAATAATAATTTCATAATTTAGAATGAGGTATAATTCATTCTGGGATCACCAGGGGGTTCGTGTCTCCTCAAACCGGATTATTTTATATTTTCATTATTTTGAGTGATAATAATAATTTCATAATTTAGTATGAGGTATAATTAATTCTGGGATTGGGAGGATCAAACCGGATTATTTTTATTTTCATTATTTTGAGTGATAATAATAATTTCGAATGTATAATTCATTCTCACCGGAAGGTTCGTGTCTACTCAAACCCGGATTATTTTATATTTTCACATTATTTTAGTGATAATAATAATTTCATAATTTAGAATGAGGGTATAATTCATTTCGGAGATCACCGGGAGGTTCGTGTCTCCTCAAATCGGATTATTTTATATTTTCACATTATTTTTAATAATAATTTCATAATTTAGAATGAGGTATAATTCATTCTAGGATCACCGGGAGGTTCGTGTCTCACTCAAACCGGATTATTTTATATTTTCATTATTTTGGTGATAATAATAATTTCATAATTTAGAATGAGGTATAATTCATTCCGGGATCACCAGGAGGTTCGTGTCTCACTCAAACCGGATTATTTTATATTTTCACATTATTTTGAGTGATAATAATAATTTCATAATTTAGAATGAGGTATAATTCATTCGGAGATCACCGGGAGGTTCGTGTCTCACTCAAACCGGATTATTTTTATTTTCACATTATTTTTGAGTGATAATAATAATTTCATAATTTAGAATGAGGTATAATTCATTCTGGGATCACCAGGAGGTTTGTGTCTCACTCAAACCGGATTCTTTTATATTTTCACATTATTTTGATAATTTAGAATAATATTCATAATTTCATAATTTAGAATGAGGATAATAATAATTCATTTTAGAATGAGATCATTCGGGATCTTGGGTTCGTGTCTCCTCAAACCGTATTATTTTATATTTTCACATTATTTTGAGTGATAATAATAATTTCATAATTTAGAATGAGGTGTAATTCATTCGGAGATCACCGGGAGGTTCGTGTCTCCTCAAACCGGATTATTTTTATATTTTCACATTATTTTGATTGATAATTATAATTTCATAATTTAGAATGATTTATAATTCATTCGGGGATCACCGGGAGGTTTCGTGTCTCACTCAAACCGGATTATTTTATATTTTCACATTATTTTGGTGATAATAATAATTTCATCATTTAGAATGAGGTATAATTCATTCGGAGATCTTGGGAGGTTCGTGTCTCACTCAAACCGGATTATTTTATATTTTCACATTATTTTGATTGATAATAATAATTTCATAATTTAGAATGAGGTATAATTCATTCGGAGATCACCAGGAGGGTTCGTGTCTCCTCAAACCGGATTATTTTATATTTTCACATTATTTTGAGTGATAATAATAATTTCATAATTTAGAATGAGGTATAATTCATTCTGAGATCACCGGGAGGTTCGTGTCTCCCTCAAACCGGATTATTTTATATTTTCACATTATTTTGGTGATAATAATAATTTCATAATTTAGAATGAGGTATAATTCATTCTGGGATCACCAGGAGGTTCGTGTCTCCTCAAACCGGATTATTTTATATTTTCACATTATTTTGAGTGATAATAATAATTTCATAATTTAGAATGAGGTATAATTCATTCGGGATCACCGGGAGGTTCGTGTCTCACTCAAACCCGGATTATTTTATATTTTTTCATTCATTATTTTGTCTCTCAAACCGGTTATAATAATAATTTCATAATTTAGAATGAGGTATAATTCATTCGGAGATCACCGGGAGGTTCGTGTCTTACTCAAACCGGATTATTTTATATTTTCACATTATTTTGAATGATAATAATAATTTCATCATTTAGAATGAGGTATAATTCATTCTGGATCACCAGGATGTTCGTGTCTTACTCAAACCGGATTATTTTATATTTTCACATTATTTTGGTGATAATAATTTCATAATTTAGAATGAGGTATAATTCATTCTGGGATCACCAGGAGGTTCGTGTCTCCTCAAACCCGGATTATTTTATATTTTCAAATTATTTTGAGTGATAATAATAATTTCATAATTTAGAATGAGGTATAATTAATTCTGGGATCACCGGGAGGTTTGTGTCTCACTCAAACCGGATTATTTTATATTTTCACATTATTTTGAGTGATAATAATAATTTCATAATTTAGAATGAGGTATAATTCATTCGGAGATCGGATTATTTTATATTTTCCGGGATGTTCGTAAATTCTCCTCAAACTCAAACCGGATTATTTTATATTTTCACATTATTTTGAGTGATAATAATAATTTCATAATTTAGAATGAGGTATAATTCATTCGGAGATCACCGGGAGGTTCGTGTCTCACTCAAACCGGATTATTTTATATTTTCACATTATTTTGAGTGATAATAATAATTTCATAATTTAGAATGAGGTATAATTCATTCTAGGATCACCAGGAGGTTCGTGTCTCACTCAAACCGGATTATTTTATATTTTCATTATTTTTGAGTGATAATAATAATTTCATAATTTAGAATGAGGTATAATTCATTCGGAGATCACTGGGAGGTTCGTGTCTCACTCAAACCGGATTATTTTATATTTTCACATTATTTTGAATGATAATAATAATTTCAATTTAGAATGAGGGTATAATTCATTCGGAGGATCACCGGAGGTTCGTGTCTCACTCAAACCGGATTATTTTATATTTTCACATTATTTTGAGTGATAATAATAATTTCATAATTTAGAATGAGGTATAATTCATTCGGAGATCACCGGGAGGTTCGTGTCTCCTCCAAACCGGATTATTTTATATTTTCACATTATTTTGAGTGATAATAATAATTTCATAATTTAGAATGAGGTATAATTCATTCTGGGATCACCGGGGAGGTTCGTGTCTCCTCAAACCGGATTTTTTATATTTTCACATTATTTTGAGTGATAATAATAATTTCATAATTTAGAATGAGGTATAATTCATTCGGAGATCACCAGGAGGTTCGTGTCTCACTCAAAACCGGATTATTTTATATTTTCACATTATTTTTGAGTGATAATAATAATTTCATAATTTAGAATGAGGTATTCTAGGAAATTCATTCTGGGATTTTTCACGGGGAGTCTTTAATAATTTCATAATTTAGAATCCAAATTCATTCTGGGATTATTTTATATTTTCACATTATTTTGAGTGATAATAATAATTTCATAATTTAGAATGAGTTATAATTCATTCGGGGATCACCAGGAGGTTCGTGTCTCACTCAAACCGGATTATTTTATATTTTATTTTTGATAATAATAATTTCATAATTTAGAATGAGGTATAATTCATTCGGAGATCACCGGAGGTTCGTGTCTCACTCAAACCGGATTATTTTTATTTTCACATTATTTTGAGTATTAATAATAATTTAATAATTTAGAATGAATAATTCATCATCGGGATCATTCCCAGGAGGTTTGTGTCTCACTCAAACCGGATTATTTTATATTTTCACATTATTTGAGTGATTAATAATAATTTCATAATTTAGAATGAGGTATAATTCATTCGGAGATCACCGGGAGGTTCGTGTCTCCTCAAACCCGGATTATTTTATATTTTCACATTATTTTGAGTGATAATAATAATTTCATAATTTAGAATGAGGTATAATTCATTCTGAGATCACCGGGAGGTTCGTGTCTTACTCAAACCGGATTATTTTATATTTTCACATTATTTTGAGTGATAATAATAATTTCATAATTTAGAATGAGGTATAATTCATTCGGAGATCACCGGGAGGTTCGTGTCTCACTCAAACCGGATTATTTTATATTTTCACATTATTTTGAGTGATAATAATAATTTCATAATTTAGAATGAGGTATAATTCATTCGGAGATCACCGGAAGGTTCGTGTCTCCTCAAACCGGATTATTTTTTTTATATTTTCACATTATTTTGAGTGATAATAATAATTTCATAATTTAGAATGAGGTATAATTCATTCGGAGATCACCGGAAGGTTCGTGTCTTACTCAAACCGGATTATTTTATATTTTCACATTATTTTGAGTGATAATAATAATTTCATAATTTAGAATGAGGTATAATTCATTCTGAGATCACCGGGAGGTTCGTGTCTTACTCAAACCGGATTATTTTATATTTTCACATTATTTTGAGTGATAATAATAATTTCATAATTTAGAATGAGGTATAATTCATTCCGGAGATCACCGGGAGGGTTCGTGTCTCCTCAAACCGGATTATTTTATATTTTCACATTATTTTGAGTGATAATAATAATTTCATAATTTAGAATGAGGTATAATTCATTCGGAGATCACCGGGAGGTTCGTGTCTCACTCAAACCGGATTATTTTATATTTTCACATTATTTTGAATGATAATAATAATGTCATCATTTAGAATGAGGTATAATTCATTCTGGAGATCACCGGGGAGGTTCGTGTCTCACTCAAACCGGATTATTTTATATTTTCACATTATTTTGAGTGATAATAATAATTTCATAATTTAGAATGAGGTATAATTCATTCGGGGATCACCGGGAGGTTCGTGTCTCAGCCTCAAAACCGGATTATTTTATATTTTCACATTATTTTGAATGATAATAATAATTTCATAATTTAGAATGAGGTATAATTCATTCGGGGATCACCGGGAGGTTCGTGTCTCCTCAAACCGGATTTTTTATATTTTCACATTATTTTGTGATAATAATAATAATTTATTGAGGTATAATTCGGAATGAGGTATAATTCATTCGGGGAAACCAGGATTATTTTTTCGTGTTTTCACATCAAACCGGATTTTATATTTTCATTATTTTGAATGATAATAATAATTTCATAATTTAGAATGAGGTATAATTCATTCTGGGATCACCGGGAGGTTCGTGTCTTACTCAAACCGGATTATTTTATATTTTCACATTATTTTGAGTGATAATAATAATTTCATAATTTAGAATGAGGTATAATTCATTCGGAGATCACCGGGAGGTTCGTGTCTCCTCAAACCGGATTATTTTATATTTTCACATTATTTTTGAGTGATAATAATAATTTCATAATTTAGAATGAGGTATAATTCATTCGGAGATCACCGGGAGGTTCGTGTCTCACTCAAACCGGATTATTTTATATTTTCACATTATTTTGAGTGATAATAATAATTTCATAATTTAGAATGAGGTATAATTCATTCTAGGAGATCACCGGGAGTTCGTGTCTCACTCAAACGGATTATTTTTTATATTTTCACATTATTTTGAGTGATAATAACATAATTTAGAATGAGGTATAATTTATTTTATATTTTCAAACCGGATTATTTTTATTTTGATTTTTGAGTGATAATAATAATTTCATAATTTAGAATGAGGTATAATTCATTCGGAGATCACCGGGAGGTTCGTGTCTCCTCAAACCGGATTATTTTATATTTTCACATTATTTTGAGTGATAATAATAATTTCATAATTTAGAATGAGGTATAATTCATTCGGAGATCACCGGGAGGTTCGTGTCTCCTCAAACCGGATTTTATATTTTATATTTTCACATTATTTTGAATGATAATAATAATTTCATCATTTAGAATGATTATAATTCATTCTGGGATCACCGGGAGGTTCGTGTCTCACTCAAACCGGATTATTTTATATTTTCACATTATTTTGAGTGATAATAATAATTTCATAATTTAGAATGAGGTATAATTCATTCTGGGATCACCGGGAGGGTTCGTGTCTTCCTCAAACCGGATTATTTTATATTTTCACATTATTTTGAATGATAATAATAATTTCATAATTTAGAATGAGGTATAATTCATTCTGGGATCACCGGGAGGTTCGTGTCTCCTCAAACCGGATTTTTTATATTTTCACATTATTTTGAGTGATAATAATAATTTCATAATTTAGAATGAGGTATAATTCATTCGGAGATCACCGGGATTCGTGTCTCCTCAAACCGGATTATTTTATATTTTCACATTATTTTGAGTGATAATAATAATTTCATAATTTAGAATGGTATAATTCATTCTGGGATCACTAGGGTCTCCTCAAACCGGATTATTTTATATTTTCACATTATTTTGGTGATAATAATAATTTCATAATTTAGAATGAGGTATAATTCATTCTGGGATCACCGGGAGGTTCGTGTCTCTCAAACCGGATTATTTTATATTTCACATTATTTTGAGTGATAATAATAATTTCATAATTTAGAATGAGGTATAATTCATTCTGGGATCACCGGGAGGTTCGTGTCTCACTCAAACCGGATTATTTTATATTTTCACATTATTTTGGTGATAATAATAATTTCATAATTTAGAATGAGGTATAATTCATTCTGAGATCACCGGGAGGTTCGTGTCTCACTCAAACCGGATTATTTTATATTTTTCACATTATTTTGAGTGATAATAATAATTTCATAATTTAGAATGAGTATAATTCATTTGGAGATCACCCGGGAGTTCGTGTCTCACTCAAACCGGATTATTTATATTTTCACATTATTTTGAGTGATAATAATAATTTCATAATTTAGAATGATTTATAATTCATTCTGGAGATCACCGGGAGGTTCGTGTCTCACTCAAACCGGATTATTTTATATTTTCACATTATTTTTGATAATAATTTCATAATTTAGAATGAGGTATAATAATAATTTCATCAAACCGGATTATTTTATATTTAGAATTTTGAGGTATAATTCATTAATGAGGGATCGGAGATCACCAGGAGGTTCGTGTCTCCTCAAACCGGATTATTTTATATTTTCACGTTATTTTGATTGATAATAATAATTTCATAATTTAGAATGAGGTATAATTCATTCTGGGATCACCGGGAGGTTCGTGTCTCACTCAAACCGGATTATTTTATATTTTCACATTATTTTGAGTGATAATAATAATTTCATAATTTAGAATGAGGTATAATTAATTCTGGGATCACCGGGAGGTTTGTGTCTCACTCAAACCGGATTATTTTTTATTTTCACATTATTTTGAGTGATAATAATAATTTCATAATTTAGAATGAGGTATAATTCATTCGGAGATCACCGGGAGGTTCGTGTCTCACTCAAACCGGATTATTTTATATTTTCACATTATTTTGATAAGTAATTTCATAATAATAATTTCATAATTTAGAATGAGGATAATAATAATTCATTCTGGGATCACCGGGAGGTTCGTGTCTCCTCAAACCGGATTATTTTATATTTTCACATTATTTTTGAGTGATAATAATAATTTCATAATTTAGAATGAGGTATAATTCATTCGGAGATCACCCGGGAGGTTCGTGTCTCCTCAAAACCGGATTATTTTATATTTTCACATTATTTTTGATAATAATAATTTCATAATTTAGAATGAGGTATAATTCATTCGGAGATCACCTGGAAGTTCGTGTCTCACTAAAACCGGATTATTTTATATTTTCACATTATTTTGAGTGATAATAATAATTTCATAATTTAGAATGAGGTATAATTCATTCGGAGATCACCGGGAGGTTCGTGTCTCCTCAAACCGGATTATTTTATATTTTCACATTATTTTGAGTGATTAATAATTTCATAATTTAGAATGAGGTATAATTCATTCGGAGATCACCTGGAGGTTCGTGTCTCACTCAAACCGGATTATTTTATATTTTCACATTATTTTGAGTGATAATAATAATTTCATAATTTAGAATGAGGTATAATTCATTCGGAGATCACCAGGAGGTTCGTGTCTACTCAAACCGGATTATTTTATATTTTCACATTATTTTGAATGATAATAATAATTTCATAATTTAGAATGAGGTATAATTCATTCGGAGATCACCGGGAGGTTCATGTCTCCTCAAACCGGATTATTTTATATTTTTCATTATTTTGAGTGATAATAATAATTTCATAATAATGAGGTTCATTTAGGAATGAGGATTCACTGGGATCAGGTTCGTGTCTCACTCAAACCGGATTATTTTATATTTTCACATTATTTTGAATGATAATAATAATTTCATAATTTAGAATGAGGTATAATTCATTCTGGGATCACCGGGAGGTTCGTGTCTCCATTCAAACCGGATTATTTTATATTTTCACATTATTTTGAGTGATAATAATAATTTCATAATTTAGAATGAGGTATAATTCATTCGGGGATCACCGGGAGGTTCGTGTCTCCTCAAACCGGATTATTTTATATTTTCACATTATTTTGAGTGATAATAATAATTTCATAATTTAGAATGAGGTATAATTCATTCGGGGATCACCGGGAGGTTCGTGTCTCACTCAAACCGGATTATTTTATATTTTCATTATTTTGAGTGATAATAATAATTTCATAATTTAGAATGAGGTATAATTCATTCGGAGATCACCGGGAGGTTCGTGTCTCCTCAAACCGGATTATTTTATATTTTCATTATTTTGGTGATAATAATAATTTCATAATTTAGAATGAGGTATAATTCATTCGGAGATCACCGGGAGGTTCGTGTCTCAAACCCAAACCGGATTATTTTATATTTTCACATTATTTTGAGTGATAATTTAATTTCATAATTTAAAATGAGGTATAATTCATTCGGAGATCACCAGGAGGTTCGTGTCTCACTCAAACCGGATTATTTTATATTTCATTATTTTCACATTATTTTTAATTTAGAATGAGGTATAATTCATTCTGGGATCAAGGTTCGTGTTTCAAAATAATTTCATCATTTAGAATGAGTTATAATTCATTCTGGGATCACCGGGAGGTTCGTGTCTTACTCAAACCGGATTATTTTATATTTTCACATTATTTTGAGTGATAATAATAATTTCATAATTTAGAATGAGGTATAATTCATTCTGGAGATCACATTTATTTTTGGGAGGTTCGAATGTCTCCTCAAACCGGATTATTTTATATTTTCACATTATTTTTGAATGATAATAATAATTTCATAATTTAGAATGAGGTATAATTCATTCTGGGATCACCAGGAGTTCGTGTCTCCTCAAACCGGATTATTTATATTTTCATTATTTTTGAGTGATAATAATAATTTCATAATTTAGAATGAGGTATAATTCATTCTGGGATCACCGGGAGGTTCGTGTCTCACTCAAACCGGATTATTTTATATTTTCACATTATTTTGGTGATAATAATAATTTCATAATTTAGAATGAGGTATAATTCATTTCTGGGATTCTGTGTCTCCTCAAACCGGATTATTTTATATTTTCACATTATTTTGAATGATAATTATAATTTCATCATTTAGAAACCGGTATAATTCATTCGGGGATTTCGTGTCTTTCAAACCCGGATTATTTTATATTTTCACATTATTTTGGTGATAATAATAATTTCATAATTTAGAATGAGGTATAATTCATTCTGGGATCACCGGGAGGTTCGTGTCTCACTCAAACCGGATTATTTTATATTTTCACATTATTTTGAGTGATAATAATAATTTCATAATTTAGAATGAGGTATAATTCATTCGGAGGATCACCGGGAGGTTCGTGTCTCACTCAAACCGGATTATTTTATATTTTCACATTATTTTGGTGATAATAATAATTTCATAATTTAGAATGATTATAATTCATTTCGGAGATCACCGGGAGGTTCATGTCTCCTCAAACCGGATTATTTTATATTTTCACATTATTTTGTCTCACTCAAAGTGATAATAATAATTTCATAATTTAGAATGAGGTATAATTCATTCGGGAGATCACCGGAGGTTCGTGTCTCACTCAAACCGGATTATTTTATATTTTCACATTATTTTGAGTGATAATAATAATTTCATAATTTAGAATGAGGTATAATTCATTCGGAGATCACCGGGAGGTTCGTGTCTCCTTATTTTATTTTCAATTATTTTGAGGATAATTATTTTCATAATTTAGAATGAGGTATAATTTTGAGATCACCGGGAGGTTCGTGTCTCCTATTATTTTATATTTTCACATTATTTTTTGATAATAATAATTTCATAATTTAGAATGAGGTATAATTCATTCGGAGATCACCGGGAGGTTCGTGTCTCCTCAAACCGGATTATTTTATATTTTCACATTATTTTGAGTGATAATAATAATTTCATAATTTAGAATGAGGTATAATTCATTCTGGGATCACCGGGATTTTTCGTGTCTCCTCAAACCGGATTATTTTTATATTTTCACATTATTTTGAGTGATAATAATAATTTCATAATTTAGAATGAGGTATAATTCATTCTGGGATCACCGGGAGGTTCGTGTCTACTCAAACCGGATTATTTTTATATTTTCTGGGACATTATTTTGAGCGGATAATAATAATTTAATTTCAATTTAGAATGAGGTATAATTCATTCGGAGATCACCGGGAGGTTCGTGTCTCCTCAAACCGGATTATTTTATATTTTCACATTATTTTGAGTGATAATAATAATTTCATAATTTAGAATGAGGTATAATTCATTCGGAGATCACCGGGAGGTTCGTGTCTCCTCAAACCGGATTATTTTATATTTTCACATTATTTTGAGTGATAATAATAATTTCATAATTTAGAATGAGGTATAATTCATTCGGAGATCACCGGGAGGTTCGTGTCTCCTCAAACCGGATTATTTTATATTTTCATAATTTAGAACATTATTTTGAGTGATAATAATAATTTCATAATTTAGAATGAGGTATAATATTTCATTCGGAGATCACCGGGAGGTTCGTGTCTCCTCAAACCGGATTATTTTATATTTTCACATTATTTTGAGTGATAATAATAATTTCATAATTTAGAATGAGGTATAATTCATTCTGGGATCACCAGGAGGTTCGTGTCTCACTCAAACCGGATTATTTTATATTTTCACATTATTTTGAGTGATAATAATAATTTCATAATTTAGAATGAGGTATAATTCATTCGGAGATCACCGGGAGGTTCGTGTCTCACTCAAACCGGATTATTTTATATTTTCACATTATTTTGAGTGATAATAATAATTTCATAATTTAGAATGAGGTATAATTCATTCTGGGATCACCAGGAGGTTCGTGTCTCACTCAAACCGGATTATTTTATATTTTCACATTTTTTGAGTGATAATTAATAATTTCATCATAATTTAGAATGAGGTATAATTCATTTCTGGGATCACCGGGAGGTTCGTGTCTCCTCAAACCGGATTATTTTATATTTTCACATTATTTTGAGTGATAATAATAATTTCATAATTTAGAATGAGGTATAATTCATTCGGAGATCACCGGGAGGTTCGTGTCTCCTCAAACCGGATTATTTTTTATTATTTTTTAATAATAACATTATTCATTTTGAGTCATTTAGAATGAGGATAGGTTCGTGTCTCCTCAAACCGGATTATTTTATATTTTCACATTATTTTAATTAATAATAAATCATTTAGAATGAGGTATTCATTCGGGGATCACCGGGAGGTTCGTGTCTCACTCAAACCGGATTATTTTATATTTTCACATTATTTTTGATAATAATAATTTCATCAATTTAGAATGAGGTATAATTCATAATCACCGGGAGGTTCGTGTTTCAAACCGGATTATTTTATATTTTCACATTATTTTGAGTGATAATAATAATTTCATAATTTAGAATGATTATAATTCATTCTGGAGATCACCGGGAGGTTCGTGTCTTCCTCAAACCGGATTATTTTATATTTTTCACATTATTTTTGAGTGATAATAATAATTAAAATAATTAATTTAGAAGGTTTGTGTCTCCTCAAACCGGATTATAATTTTCATTATTTTGATTGATAATAATAATTTCATAATTTAGAATGGTATAATTCATTCTGGGATCTCGTGTCTCACTCAAACCGGATTATTTTATATTTTCACATTATTTTGAGTGATAATAATAATTTCATAATTTAGAATGAGGTATAATTCATTCGGAGATCACCGGGAGGTTCGTGTCTCCTCAAACCGGATTATTTATATTTTCACATTATTTTGAGTGATAATAATAATTTCATAATTTAGAATGAGGTATAATTCATTCTGGGATCACCAGGAGGTTCGTGTCTCCTCAAACCGGATTATTTTATATTTTCACATTATTTTGAGTGATAATAATAATTTCATAATTTAGAATGAGGTATAATTCATTCTGGAGATCACCGGGAGGTTCGTGTCTCACTCAAACCGGATTATTTTATATTTTCACATTATTTTGATTGTGATAATAATTTCATAATTTAGAATGAGGTATAATTCATTCTGAGGGGATCACCTGGGAGGTTCGTGTCTCCTCAAACCGGATTATTTTATATTTTCACATTATTTTGAGTGATAATAATAATTTCATAATTTAGAATGAGGTATAATTCATTCTGGGATCACGGGGGAGTTCGTGTCTCCTCAAACCGGATTATTTTTATATTTTCACATTATTTTGAGTGATAATAATAATTTCATAATTTAGAATGAGGTATAATTCATTCGGAGATCACCGGGAGGTTCGTGTCTCCTCAAACCGGATTATTTTATATTTTCACATTATTTTTGATAATAATAATTTCATAATTTAGAATGAGGTATAATTCATTCGGGGATCACCGGGAGGTTTGTGTCTCCTCAAACCGGATTATTTTATATTTTCACATTATTTTGAGTGATAATAATAATTTCATAATTTAGAATGAGGTATAATTCATTCGGAGATCACCGGGAGGTTCGTGTCTCACTCAAACCGGGATTATTTTTTGATAATAATAATTTCATAATTTAGAATGAGGTATAATTCATTGAGATGATAATAATAATTTCAAACCGGATTATTTTATATTTTCCCATTATTTTGAATGATAATTATAATTTCATCATTTAGAATGAGTATAATTCATTCTGGGATCACCGGGAGGTTCGTGTCTCCTCAAAACCGGATTATTTTATATTTTCACATTATTTTGAGTGATAATAATAATTTCATAATTTAGAATGAGGTATAAATTCTGAGATCACCAGGAGGTTCGTGTCTCACTCAAACCGGATTATTTTATATTTTCACATTATTTTGGAGATCACCGGGAGGTTCGTGTCTCCTCAAACCGGATTATTTTATATTTTCACATTATTTTGAGTGATAATAATAATTTCATAATTTAGAATGAGGTATAATTCATTCGAGATCACCGGGAGGTTCGTGTCTCACTCAAACCGGATTATTTTATATTTTCACATTATTTTGAGTGATAATAATAATTTCATAATTTAGAATGAGGTATAATTCATTAGGATGAGAGATCACCGGGAGGTTCGTGTCTTACTCAAACCGGATTATTTTATATTTTCACATTATTTTGAGTGATAATAATAATTTCATAATTTAGAATGAGGTATAATTCATTCTGAGATGGGAGGTTCGTGTCTCACTCAAACCGGATTATTTTATATTTTCACATTATTTTGAGTGATAATAATAATTTCATAATTTAGAATGAGGTATAATTCATTCGAGATCACCGGGAGGTTCGTGTCTCACTCAAACCGGATTATTTTTATATTTTCACATTATTTTGAGTGATAATAATAATTTCATAATTTAGAATGAGGTATAATTCATTCGGAGATCACCGGGAGGTTCGTGTCTCACTCAAACCGGATTATTTTTATATTTTCACATTATTTTTGATAATAATAATTTCATAATTTAGAATGAGGTATAATTCATTCTGGAGATCACCAGGAGGTTCGTGTTCATCAAAATTATTTTATATTTTCACATTATTTTGAGGATAATAATAATTTCATAATTTAGAATGAGGTATAATTCATTCGGAGATCACCAGGAGGTTTCGTGTCTCCTCAAACCGGATTATTTTATATTTTCACATTATTTTGAGTGATAATAATAATTTCATAATTTAGAATGAGGTATAATTCATTCTGGGATCACCGGGAGGTTCGTGTCTCCTCAAACCGGATTATTTTATATTTTCACATTATTTTGAGTGATAATAATAATTTCATAATTTTAGAATGAGGTATAATTCATTCGGAGATCACCGGGAGGTTCGTGTCTCACTCAAACCGGATTATTTTATATTTTCACGTTATTTTGATTGATAATAATAATTTCATAATTTAGAATGAGGTATAATTCATTCTGGGATCACCAGGAGGTTCGTGTCTCACTCAAACCGGATTATTTTATATTTTCACATTATTTTGAGTGATAATAATAATTTCATAATTTAGAATGAGGTATAATTCATTCTGGGATCACCGGGAGGTTCGTGTCTCACTCAAAGCGGATTATTTTATATTTTCACATTATTTTGAGTGATAATTATAATTTCATCATTTTGAATGAGGTATAATTCATTCTGGGATCACCGGGAGGTTCGTGTCTCACTCAAACCGGATTATTTTATATTTTCACATTATTTTGAGTGATAATAATAATTTCATAATTTAGAATGAGGTATAATTCATTCTGGGATCACCAGGAGGTTCGTGTCTCACTCAAACCGGATTATTTTATATTTCACATTATTTGAGGATAATAATAATTTCATAATTTAGAATGAGTTATAATTCATTCTGAGATCACCGGGAGGTTCGTGTCTCCTCAAACCGGATTATTTTATATTTTCACATTATTTTGAGTGATAATAATAATTTCATAATTTAGAATGAGGTATAATTCATTCGGAGATCACCGGGAGGTTCATGTCTCACTCAAACCGGATTATTTTATATTTTCACATTATTTTGAGTGATAATAATAATTTCATAATTTAGAATGAGGTATAATTCATTCGGAGATCACGGGAGGTTGTGTCTCACTCAAACCGGATTATTTTATATTTTCACATTATTTTGAGTGATAATAATAATTTCATAATTTAGATTGAGGTATAATTCATTTCGGAGATCACCGGGGTTCGTGTCTCACTCAAACCGGATTATTTTATATTTTCACATTATTTTGAGTGATAATAATAATTTCATAATTTAGAATGAGGTATAATTCATTCTGGAGATCACCGGGAGGTTCGTGTCTCACTCAAACCGGATTATTTTATATTTTCACATTATTTTGAGTGATAATAATAATTTCATAATTTAGAATGAGGTATAATTCATTCTGAGATCACCGGGAGGTTCGTGTCTCCTCAAACCGGATTATTTTATATTTTCACATTATTTTGAGTGATAATTATAATTTCATCATTTAGAATGAGGTATAATTCATTCTGGGATCTTGGGGAGGTTCGTGTCTCCTCAAACCGGATTATTTTATATTTTCATTATTTTGGTGATAATAATAATTTCATAATTTAGAATGTGGAGGATCACCGGAGGTTCGTGTCTCACTCAAACCGGATTATTTTATATTTTCACATTATTTTGAGTGATAATAATAATTTCATAATTTAGAATGAGGTATAATTCATTCTGGGATCACCGAGGAGGTTCGTGTCTTACTCAAACCGGATTATTTTATATTTTCATTATTTTGAGTGATAATAATAATTTCATAATTTAGAATGAGGTATAATTCATTCGAGATCACTGGGAGGTTCGTGTCTCACTCAAACCGGATTATTTTATATTTTCACATTATTTTGAGATAATAATAATTTCATAATTTAGAATGAGGTATAATTCATTAGAATCAAACCGGATTATTTTATATTTTCACATTATTTTGAGTGATAATAATAATTTCATAATTTAGAAATGAAAATAATTCAAACCGGATTATTTTATATTTTCACATTATTTTGAGTGATAATAATAATTTCATAATTTAGAATGAGGTATAATTCATTGGAGATCACCGGGAGGTTCGTGTCTCACTCAAACCGGATTATTTTATATTTTCACATTATTTTGAGTGATAATAATAATTTCATAATTTAGAATGAGGTATAATTCATTCGGAGATCACCGGGAGGTTCGTGTCTCACTCAAACCGGATTATTTTATATTTTCACATTATTTTGAGTGATAATAATAATTTCATAATTTAGAATGAGGTATAATTCATTCGGAGATCACCGGGAGAGTTCGTGTCTCACTCAAACCGGATTATTTTATATTTTCACATTATTTTGAGTGATAATAATAATTTCATAATTTAGAATGAGGTATAATTCATTCGGAGATCACCGGGAGGTTCGTGTCTCCTCAAACCGGATTATTTTATATTTTCCCATTATTTTGAGTGATAATAATAATTTCATAATTTAGAATGAGGTATAATTCATTCGGAGATCACCGGAAGGTTCGTGTCTTACTCAAACCGGATTATTTTATATTTTCACATTTTTTGAGTGATAATAATAATTTCATAATTTAGAATGAGGTATAATTCATTCGGAGATCACCTTACTTAAACCGGAGGTTCGTGTCTCACTCAAACCGGATTATTTTATATTTTCACATTATTTTGAGTGATAATAATGATAAGGTATAATTAATGTCTTACTCAAACCGGATTATTTCATAATTTAGAATGAGGTATAATTCATTCGGAGATCACCGGGAGGTTCGTGTCTTACTCAAACCGGATTATTTTATATTTTCACATTATTTTGAGTGATAATAATAATTTCATAATTTAGAATAAGGTATAAGTCATTCGGAGATCACCGGGAGGTTCGTGTCTCGCTCAAACAGCATTATTTTATATTTTCACATTATTTTGAGTGATAATAATAATTTCATAATTTAGAATGAGGTGTAATTCATTCGGAGATCACCGGAAGGTTCGTGTCTCACTCAAAGCGGATTATTTTACATTTAACATTATTTTGAGTGATAATAATCATTTCATAATTTAGAATGAGGTATAATTCATTCTGACATCACCGGGAGGTTCGTGTCTTACTAAAACCGGATTATTTTATATTTTCACATTATTTTGAGTGATAATTATAATTTCATAATTTAGAATGAGGTATAATTCATTCGGGGAGATCACTCAAACCGGATATTTTTATATTTTCACATTTTTTGGTTAATTTAAAATGAGGTATAATTCATTCTGAGATCACCGGGAGGTTCGTGTCTTACTCAAACCGGATTATTTTATATTTTCACATTATTTTGAGTGATAATAATAATTTCATAATTTAGAATGAGGTATAATTCATTCGGAGATCACCAGGAGGTTCGTGTCTCAAACCAAACCGGATTATTTTATATTTTCACATTATTTTTTGAGATAATAATAATTTTATAATTTAGAATGAGGTATAATTCATTAGAATGAGGATCACCGGGAGGTTCGTGTCTCCTCAAACCGGATTATTTTATATTTTCACATTATTTTGAGTGATAATAATAATTTCATAATTTAGAATGAGGTATAATTCATTCTGAGATCACCAGGAGGTTTGTGTCTCCTCAAACCGGATTATTTTATATTTTCACATTATTTTGAGTGATAATAATAATTTCATAATTTAGAATGAGGTATAATTCATTCTGAGATCACCGGGAGGTTCGTGTCTCACTCAAACCGGATTATTTTATATTTTCACATTATTTTGAGTGATAATAATAATTTCATAATTTAGAATGAGGTATAATTCATTCGGAGATCACCCGGAGGTTCGTTCTCCTCAAACCGGATTATTTTATATTTCAATTATTTTGAGTGATGATTATTTCATAATTTAGAATGATATAATTCATTCATTATTTTGACTCAAACCGGATAATAATTTCACATTCATTTAGAATAATAATTTCATTTAGAATATAATTCATTCGGAGATCACCGGGAGGTTCGTGTCTCACTCAAACCGGATTATTTTATATTTTCACATTATTTTGAGTGATAATAATAATTTCATAATTTAGAGTGAGGTATAATTCATTCTGGGATCACCGGGAGGTTTGTGTCTCACTCAAACCGGATTATTTTATATTTTCACATTATTTTGTGTGATAATTATAATTTCATCATTTAGAATGAGGTATAATTCATTCGGAGATCACCGGGAGGTTCGTGTCTCACTCAAACCGGATTATTTTATATTTTCACATTATTTTGAGTGATAATAATAATTTCATAATTTAGAATGAGGTATAATTCATTCGGAGATCACCTGGGAGGTTCTTGTCTCCTCAAACCGGATTATTTTATATTTTCACATTATTTTGAGTGATAATAATAATTTCATAATTTAGAATGAGGTATAATTCATTCTGGGATCACCAGGAGGTTCGTGTCTCACTCAATCCGGATTATTTTATATTTTCACATTATTTTGAGTGATAATAATAATTTCATAATTTTGAATGAGGTATAATTCATTCTGAGATCACAGGGACGTTCGTGTCTCACTCAATCCGGATTATTTTATATTTTCACATTATTTTGAGTGATAATTATAATTTCATCATTTAGAATGAGGTATAATTCTTTCTGGGATCACCGGGAGGTTCGTGTCTCACTCAAACCGGATTATTTTATATTTTCACATTGTTTTGAGTGATAATTATAATTTAATCATTTAGAATGAGGTATAATTCATTCTGGGATCACCGGGTGGTTTGTGTCTCACTCAAACCGGATTATTTTATATTTTCACATTATTTTGAGTGATAATTATAATTTCATCATTTGAATGAGGTATAATTCATTTTGTGATCATCGGGAGGTTCGTGTCTCACTCAAACCGGATTATTTTATATTTTCACATTATTTTGATTTTTAATCATAATTTATCCGTTAATTTATAACTCCAATTTTCGTTTAAAAATTCTCCCTTAGACCAGCCGCACATCCAACCTTACAGCAGCTGTAATTCCCAAGCGTTCAACCATCAAGCCTCATCTTTGCTTAACTTCGGTGATCGTACGGGGACCAATGTTTCCACGTGATGTGTCCGTAATGAGAAACCGCCAGAAGTTTCCTTCTAACTTATTGAGTGTACAACATTTTACGGTAGCCATTAAAACAGAGGTCTTCTTTTTTTTTGTTTTTTGTTTAATTGAAGAAGAAAGACAAAAAAGGAAAAGAATTATACTTACCGTCAAAGGCATATCAAAATGATAAAGAAAAAAAATGGCATTCACCCACACGCCTGCGCACTCACACAGACCATTATACATATTTCAAAAAAGCTGTTTTTGTTCCTCAATGTTTAGACGTTGATCGAGGGCTTAAGAGGAATTGGCACAGCGATTAAATAGCAGGGAAATGAACGAAGGTAATATATACACATGTCACAAATTATAATATACTAGTATAGGCATTTAAGCAAATCAATGACTGGCCTAAAATCCACTCTTTTATTTTGCAGAGGGATAGACTTTACACACACACACACACACACACACACACAAATATATATATATATATATGTTACTTTAAAGCTTATTTTCAGTGGATACCCGTATTTGAGTAGACGCTCTGTTCATTTTAAACAGTATTTTATTTCATCTACCGGCCTACACATTCGACAAAACTAATTATTTAATCCGACATTCTTTGACCGCTCGAATACCTTCCGGAGGCCGCATTTTTTAAATACGTTTTCTAGAATGTGCTGGCCGGGAAATGAAATAAGAAACTGTTTATAATAAACGGAACGCCCACCCAAATACTGGTGTCCAATAAAAATAAAGTTTAAAGTAATAAAAATATGTCGGATTAAAAAATAAATCCCATTAATTCTTTAGTTCTTTAGAAAAAGGAATATCTCTCTCTCTATTTATACACACACACACACACACACACACACACACACACACACATATATATATATATATATATATATATAATTCACAACACACACATATATATAGGTAAAAAATATTTTGTTAGAAAGATTCTGTACAAAAACTTATTGTATAGACTAAAATGAAAATTGGAAAAAAAGCGCCTAATAGTTAATATAGTGATATTTATTTATATTATATGAATTTTTAGAGAAAAGAATTAAAAAACTTACAATTGGATTTTCAGTGTTTTTCTCTTTGAAAAATAATTTGTTATTTCCTTTTTTTTTAAAGCTTTTTTGCTTGAACCAACTTCGCTTAGCTTTTCAAAAAGTTTTTAACTCTTTCTTTCTTCACGTGTTAAGGCTTGTATTTTGGACCAATGAAAAAAAATGAAAATCAAGGGACGTAACTGGTTATATATGTCGTTTATGTTAAAGGGAATTTGGTAGAATCTATTTATGCAATGAATTAAGTATGGGTTTGAACTTGTTGATGAAAATTGTTTCCTTATTAATCTGCCTTTGTTCACTAGTTCTGTAGTCGCATTAGTAGAATGGGAAGAGACTAAAATTTAGCAGATTTTGACCTTAGCATTCCTATATATGTTGGTCTTCAAAAAGTTTAGTTGGTTCTGCGCAAAGCCTTCACCCCTAGAATCAAATCATATGTGCTGGTCTCTGCGCTGTCGGTTCCAAGTAACTGAGCTGCTTGACACTCATACGTCGAATAGATATTTATTTGTACGAGGGTACAAAATGTGGCACAAGGCCAAAAAGAAGATTGGGGAAAAGGACGGTCTTTTCCTGTCTTAATTTTAAACTTAGCTAGTCACAAACACTGGCCCAAACATACCAACAATAGTCCTACTACCAAAACAACACATTCTCTCCTACCTTTCTTATTACATCCAGCATAATACCTCAATGTCTCTATGAAATCCTAACTAGTCCCCATATGTACATTTCAAAGTCTGTGGCGGGGAGTGGAATAAAAACAACAATTGAAAAACCCAATGATTATTTACAATATGAAGTAATACTATTTATATGAAAACAAAACAAAATAAGGTTCGTAATAAAAAAAACCCCACAATCCCTAATTGTGGCAGACATATCAGTTAAGTGGACGAAAAAATTACTGGATTATAATAGTAAAAAAACAATCATCCATCCAAAAACACTCACACAAACATGCACTCATTAAGTCACAACAACAAATACTGAAACACACACGCGAAACGAAAGGCATCCCGCAACTACCAGAGAACTGACATCACTGACCACCTAACGAGGGAGGGGATGGGGAATTAAACTCAAGAAAAATAGGGACAGAAATAAAAGGGGTCAATGAGCTCACAATGAGCAAGCTTGTATCGCTAGAACAATTACGAATGAGTAGTGAGTTCGATCCTCACTGGGTGCCCCATACTTTCGGCCTTATGCCATATCTAAGCTACGCTTGGAAAATCACTATATCGACCATGCCAAAGCGAATGTTTGAAGATTCACATTGACGGCTGTATAACTCACTACTGAGACGTCTTGTTGGGCATTTCCTAGTCTGTTTAGGACTTCGTTTATGTATTGGTTTACTTGATCTCCCCCGCTGAGTCAGGTTGTGACACATGGTCGGTTTTTAAGGTGGAGAGTGTTTTTACTCGGGCCACTGTTCTTAGCTCATCTTAGCTGGTCATAGCTTTTCTAAGCTGTTCAGAGCTTGTCTAAGCTAGTCATAGCTGTGATACTACCAACGCAGGGACGGATTCCTGTGACCGGTAAGTATCAGAATGTGTATACCACTAGAGAGGTTTAGACGAAATAGTGATTTTCCAAGCGTAGCTCAGATGTGGCACAAAGCCAAAAGTATGGGGCACCCAGTGAGGATCGAACTCATTACTCAGTCGCAGTTGTTCTAGCGAGACAACCTTGCTAAACATTACACCGCCTCCAGATGCCCAAGACTTCTTTTGAGTTATGGTCTTAAACTTTTGACCAGCTTGTATTTAGCTTCATTTTCCAGGATTCAAATCTTCCCTATTGAATGGTAAAAAGTTTTTAATTTTAATTTTGCCTTTTCTTATTGTCATATTTTGAAGTTCGACTCGAATAAGTGGTTGAGTCTAACAACTCAAAAGGTATATTTTTTTTTCTTTATTTTCATTAGATTTAAGGTTCTGGCCAGCAGTGTGTACATATATATATATATATATATATATATATATATATATATATATATATATATATATATATATAATATATTATATTTTATATCATATATATATATATATATATATATTATATTATATTTTTATATCATATAATGTAATATATATATATATATATATATAATATAATATATAACATAATATAATATATAATATAATATATAATATATATCATATAATATAATATATATATATGATATAAAAAAATATAATATAATATATATATATATATATGATATAAAAAATAATATATATATATATGATATAAAAATATAATATAATATATATATGATATAAAAATATAATATAATATAATATAATATATATATATATATGATATAAAATATAATATATATATATATATATATATATATATATATATATGATGTAACTTTAAAAATCAGGACGTAAAATGACGTCATGCCCAGCCATTGGTTGAGCAGTGGTAGAGAAAACTGATTTGATGCCCAGCCACCGGCTGAACGGTAGGTAAACACTTGTAAATATTTTTATATCTACCCTGAAACATTACATATCAATTATTTACGAATTTTGACTCAGGAGCGCGGGCAGAAGAGTTAAAATTGTTCAGGAACGCAGGTTTGAAAGGGTTAAAGTTAAAAGCTCTACATGTTATTTTAACTTTTACTTTATTTGTTACACGTTTATTGAGCAATTTTTACTACTACTCTTTCCTGGTTTGATTCAACTCTGACCATTAACCTTTCATGTATATATATATATATATATATATATATATATATATATATATATATATATATATATATATATATATACTATATGTGCTTATAGATTGATAGTTCAACTGACGTAAATATGACCGATTTTACTGTTAGAAAACCACATTCATACTCATTTTAAAAAAACTCTTGACGATTTCTGTAACTTGAAATCCTTCCTGAGCAAAGTTAATGTTTTAATGCCAAGTTTTAAACAGTTCAACTGTCTGCCAGCGCAAAACCTGCATGAACCACTGAATCTGTCTTCATGCGACCACGTGGTGACCACATGTTGGAGTGATTCGTGTCCCCTAGATAGGATTACCATCCGCCTGTAGGGTGCAGCTTTTCACATCACACACCTTCCACGCAACCGCCCACGCCCTGTGACTTTGATGACGGTATTATATACATTATTTATCTTATCTTCAGACACAGGCGCAAATCCGGGCTAACCTCCTAGTATAGATCCGGCTTGAGCCTTTTGCAGTTGACACTACAGCTTTTATCTTTCATCTGTTTTATTGTCGATGATTTATTGCTAGGTGCGGCGACCTCTGAAGGGATTCGAATAAAGAAAACGGTGCTCTATGTTATTGTATAAAACAGTATTCTTATTCCCATCCTTAATATAAAATGTTTTCTGAACAGGTTTTTAATTGCTTTCTTCCGTCACTCAAAACGCCTCCCCTTCCCAAATATTTATATATGACACAAACACGATCAAATTCTGTGTGCCACATCCCTTCAGGACGGATGACCATAGCTCTCCTAAACTTCCTATCCATTGTTGTCCTTAGTAGTTTTCTGCGTCTGCTAATGTACCCGCCCCCGTTCTATCGGACATTCAAACAAGCTCATCTTGTAGGTGACTAACTAGTTTCCCCGATCTCTCTTGCTCTCGATATACCATGTGGGGGTTAAATTTTCCAAGCCTTCTTTCCTCATTATGTATCCAAGAAATTTCAGCTGTCTTTTCTTGATTCTGAGTAGAAGTGTTCTTTCTTTTGCCATTTTAAGACTTGCCCTCAATATTCCCCGTGAGGATTAAGTTTTCCAAACCCTCCTTTCTCATTATGTATCCAAGGAATTTCAGCTGCCATTCATTTCTTGATTCTGAGTAGAAGTGTTCTTTCTGTTACCGTTTCCATTAAGACTCCTTCATTGCTTACTCGTTCTGTGTTGTAGCATACCTACAGAAATATGTCACCCTTCACATAAATACAGTAGTAAATACTGTATGTTGGTCTGCAATTGGAGATTCGTGTCCAGCTATGCTGGTCAAGCTCTCTGCCTCCGGGCAGAGAGGATACCCAGACGAAGCTATGTCGAAGGGCATTGCCTCGTCACGGGAAACACCTACCTGACCACATTTTATAAGGGGTCTACGGGGAATTTTTGGCCGAGCCTACGGGCTCGGACACGCCACAATAAATTTGGCCGTGTGCCACATCTGACCGCATGGGGCGGTTGGTAGCTATCCTGGAGTTGGAGATTCATTGTGGAATTCACTTGGTCCACTTTTAGCAGTTGACTACTACGTCTACGCGCCGCTGGTGAATCTTGTGTGTGTTGTTCGTGTCCTAAGTATTATCGTTCATTACGAACCTTCGTTTGATTAGACTATTCAGTAACTTTCCTTTGGTTACAACACTCTGTTCACGGAATTCTCAGTATCCTTCTGTAGAAACACATTTCTGCTGCCTCCAATTTTCTTTTCATCTGTGGAGATATTATCCAGCATTCACTGCTACATTAGAGGATGCCTATCACATAGCAATCCAGCACTCATTAACTTCTTTCTGACAAAATAACTAAGCATTAAATAACATAAAAACCGGGCCTAAGAAACGTAAAAGAAAGCACCTAAATTACGGCGAAGACAGACAGTAATCCAACTCAGAAAAGAACTGGAGGAGCGCGCCATTGATCGACCACTTTGGCGAATCACAAGCTATAATGCTTGACGCCAGAAGCTCACCGCTGCCAGAGATCAACGCCACAGGGCATCGTCAGCAGTGATTACGACAACGGACTTTCCGTGTCCCCACTGTTCCAGACCTTGTGGCTCCAGCCTCGGCTTCCGGAGCCACCTCCGAGTTCACAGATGAGATATAGAAACGATACGTCATCTTCGGATTCGAAGGACAATCATATATATATATATATATATATATATATAGATAGATAGATAGATAGATAGATAGATAGATAAACCAGTGAGCCAGACAAACCTGCAGATTTCATTCTAAGCGGATCGTCAGGGAAAGCCTGACGATACACTTAGGTGAAACCTAGGTAGATTTGTCTGGCTCACTAGGTTTATCTAGGTCTGCTCTACGGTTGTATCGAGCTCTTTTGTTAGTTGTTTACTCGTGTCGGGGGTTTTTCTTTGGGCTTCAAACCTGTATCTGTGCGATTTTTTTCGACAGACTTTCATGTTTCTAGCTCTTTCTTTTTTAAAAATCTTTTTTTCCCTCGAGATTGATTTGATTATTGGCAAATCAAAAATTCGAAGGTTTTTCGAAACGAGTATAGTTAACTATATATATATATATATATATATATATATATATATATATATATATATATATATATATTTAGTTGGATTATTGTGAGTTTGTGACCCTGGGTATCACGCTGTTGGACAAACTGATTAATTTTTCAATTTGGGATTTATATATGGTTGCGTATATCGGTGTTTTTATGGTAGTGGGTAGAAAAATTGTCTTTCGAACGCCACACATACGTACGCAGACATACATACACGCACGTTCACTCATTGACGTACGTAGACATATATACACGTACGCTCACTCGCTGAAGCTCACACAAACATAAACATATATGAACAGTGTGGGACTGGGCATATATGCGCATCCATGTGTCGCTGCGTACATGCGTACGCATTTGGTCGCTATATTCAATGTTGGATGATGTAGCGAACATCTTTCGTCACTTGCGGTATCAACGCGCAGACCGTTCGTCTATTTTGTTCGCTGAGTAATGTTTTCTCGCACACACGTATATACGTATGCACATGCCTTCACACATCTTCTATATGTCTGTTTTTTATGATGGGGTCTGTGTAAGACGATGGTATGTAAAATTGCTATTATTTTTTATTTTTTCTTAATGCTGTTTTGTTATTATTTCAAAGCCGGTTATTTGCTTGTTTTTGGCGATTGCGCATATGTAAATGGAAGAATCTACAATTTATAATGCTTAAAAAATTATCAGTTTGTCTGACGATCGCAAATAACATGAAACCCAGGGTCACACACTCACACCAATCCAACTAAATATGTTAGCTCTATATAAATACCACGCATATATAATATATATATTTTCGTCTGTGTTAATGTTATTAGTTACAATAATTTTGTATATTATGTTATTGGTTAAACATTTACTGTTAAGTGGGTAATTATCTTTGGTTTTGCATTTATATATATATATATATATATATATATATATATATATATATATATATATATATAACACATACACATGTAATTAAGTGGGCTACTATTTCGTTTTTAATTTAGTTTGGTGGTATCTTAAGTTATTAATTGTAGAAGATTAGATTTATTATCAAATTTATGCATTATTCTTAGATTTATGCACATATGTCTGTATCTATATGCTTATTTATACAGATATTTGTGTGTGTGTGTGTATTCATATGTACATGCACACACATGCGTATAGGTGCGTATATTTAATATTTGTTCGTTTACTTAATTATTAATAAATTAAGTTTATGTTATATTTGTTTCATTTATTTATTTATTTAAAGTTTGTATTATTTATTTTATTCATTTATTTATTTAAAGTTCATATTTTATTTATATTTATTTTTAAGTTTTAATTAGTGCTTAGATGGCAAATTAATTATTTATTTATATGCCTACATTAACCCATTATTTCAGTTTATTCTCTTGTTTGAGATTTTATTTTCGTTTTTAAAACTAATTATTGTTAATTTTTCCTCTAAGCATAATTTACAATTTTTACCGTTAATACTGTATAGGGCTGCTCTTTTTATGATTTCCCATTTGATTTTGCTGGGGATATTGTTTTCTTTTTGGTTCCATATATATTTTGATAGGGTTGTATTGTTTGTGTATTTTTTATTTCGAATGACATTTTGTGGTTATAATATCTTTCTTTAAAAA
>CAHIKZ030001720.1:372500-375000 GCA_903632075.3 Acanthosepion pharaonis
AGAAAAAACCCCAAAATTCATAACATTTTCAGTTTGACTGTTTATATGACGTCATCAAACGCCGAAATTAAAGAAACAGTTGTATGAACACACAGAAAACAATCCTTGAAAACAAATGTAGCAACATTCGGATGAAAATGAAATAAAATAAAAATAAATATGAACATTGGCAAATTTACTACTAACACAGATAACCTAATTTGAGATATTTGAAAAATTAAACCAAACAGGTTTAAGAGAATTATTCCTGCCGAAATACACATTATATATATATATATATATATATATATATATATATATATATATATACACCTAGTGAGCCAGACAAACCTACCTAGGTTTCACCTAAACGGATCGTCAGGGGTTTTTTTTTGGGCTTCAGACCTGCATCTGTGCGATTTTTGTCGGCAGAAGTTCATGTTTGTAGCTCTTTCTTTTTTTAAAACCTTTTTTTCCCTCGAAATTGATTTGATTAACAAATCAAAAATTCGAGGGTTTTTCGAAACGAGTCTAGTTATTTATATTTATATATATATATATATATATATATATATATAGAGAGAGAGAGAGAGAGAGAGAGATGAGATAGATAGATAGATAGATATATGTATATATTATGAAATGGACAAAGTCCGACAATTATTTTAAAACATTTTTATGTTTATACATTCTTTTTATAGATACAAAAATTAAAGTAAATGCTCTGTTTATAATAAACAGTATTAAACAACATTTAGCGGCCTGAATGTCCGAGAATTTTTCATAGAAAATATATATTTTACCTGGCTCTTTAGGTTTATATATATATATATATATATATGACTTCTCCATATTATTCAACCAAACTCACTTAGTCCGGGCACTAAGGAAAAAAGCTCGTCAGAGTAGTTGCTATGAAAATATTTGTAAAAAGAAGCCATGTCACGTCTTTGAGAAAAGGACTGAAGTTGATATGTCAGATCAGAATCAATTACATTGCAGATCCTTTTTTGAATTTTAAGAACCTTGTGATGAATAGCAGTCGCACCGGACCAGATATGGCAACAGTATTCAATGCATGGACGAATAATAGATTTGTAAATGTACAAGATGGATTCTGGCGAAAAAAAAATCTTCTGGCACAACACAGTTTCCCAACTTAACTTGTACTACATATTGCTGTTGATTCAATGTAGTCGCTTCACTTCAAGTCAGTTGAAAACGTGAGTGTTGCTGATGGTAAGCAGAATAATTTCTCTTTTGTTTTGGAGGCGTTAAAATTTACAAGCCATTTCCTTGACCATTGATTGGAAGTCCTTATAAGGAGCAGCTGCTAGGTTTGCTTTGTCTGTCCTGACATATTTGCTATTGAGACAGGTGTAAATAGTAGTGCCATCTGCATAAATACCTAGTTGGGAAGATCAGGAACAGCGTAGGACCCAGGATATAGCCCTGTGGGACACCCGCATTCGTGTGAAAGGATCTGGAACCGAATCCGTTCTAAACGACCTCTATTTCACGATTTGATTGGAACAATTGGATCAAATCAAACAAATGTCCTGTAATACTATAGCCCTGTCGCTTACGTCGAAGACCAGCTTGTCAAACCTTGTCAAATGTCTTCGCGATATCTAGAGCTACACCTCGAGCTTCACCGTTATTATCAGGAACTTGATATACATATCCAGTGATAGTCGTTAGCACATCAGCTATAGACCTGACAAAATGGAAGCCATATTGCTTGTCAGAGAGTAGGTCGTGAGAAGTAAGTATTGATTAGAGCCTCAAATACTTTGCCGAAAAGCGGTAAGAGTCTAACAGGGCAGTAATTTGAGGGATCAGAGGGTTCTCCAGAGTTTTAAAAAAAGAATCTACAGAGGGGAATTTCCAACAAGCTGGAAAGCAGAAAGCAGTGTGGCAATTGTAGAATTTGGGGAGAACTCGAGCCAGCTCGGGAGCACATTTCTTTAGAAAGACGACTGGGATCCCGTCACCTCCGCTTGCTTTGTAACAGTCTTCTTATGAAATGTTGTCTGAAACCAGTGACGGTATTATGTGCATATTACTCAGTAGAGCCTCCGTTCTAGGGGGAAATCAAACATGGGTACATCAGATGAGTCTAGTTTGGAACTGGATGAGAACTTCTGAGCAAATCACTGAACCTTATCTGTTGTAGATGTCAAGATTTCTAATTGATTAAAGAGAGGAGGGGTAGAGGATTTGCTGTTGTTCAGCACAACTCTTGCAGAGGCGCCAATAATCTTCTAGAACCAAACTTGTGAGAGGCTATACATTGTTTCGTTCTATCAGCAAACAGTAACTTCTTTAGGGACACGCTTGCACTCATTACGATCAGCGACAAAGAGACGTCTGTTGCGATCAGACATGTCGTTCTGGTACAGCCGGAAGAAGTGATTGCTGTAGGTTATAGCGGTCAAGCATGCAGGTGAGAACCAAAGAGATGAACGTGGTTTTACTTGTTATTTCCGTATTGGAATGAAAGCTTCGATGTTGGCTTTTA
>CAHIKZ030001720.1:380000-410000 GCA_903632075.3 Acanthosepion pharaonis
CAAAGCAAACTAAATAAATATCTGAATAAAATCAGGTTTCAAAGACACTTGTGTGATGAAGTGTCCGGCCAGAAACCGGGTGAAAAGTATTTGTTAATTATTCTAAATGTTTATATTGGCGGATGGCAATTTACTTGTAAAACAGAACTTTAGAATATTATTCTAGACGTTGTAGAATCTCTTTCATATGCAAAAAGACATCCGCTCACAAAATCATTGATTGAACAAATTTTACATCTCGTTTCTCAAAATGGCGTATGCATTTGACTTTAATGCTGTGTTTGTAACTTTGTTGATATTGCAATGATAGTTTTACTTTGTTTTTGTTAACTTTCTACATATCCACTAATTATGATTTTTAATTAAAAATGAATGTTTCTCGGAGTTTAGTAATCTAGCTTATAATGGGAAACTCTGAAAATCTGGTAAAATTCATAAAACTGTTGCCGTATTGTAAGAAAACATGCAGCTTATTGTAATTTATCCGTGTTATGTGAAAAATCCGACACAATAAAGCAAATATTCATCAGTTTTCTAAAAGATTACGAAAGATTAAATGACTAAAAAAGTGAGACACAGTAAACATATGCCCGCACACACACACACACACGTATATATATATATATATATATATATATATATATATATATATATATATATATATATATATATATAATGAAAAAAGTCCGTCAATTATTTTAAAAAAGAATGTATAAACATATGTGTGTGTGTGGCCTCAAAGACACTCGTTTTGGTAAAATTACTGGCTAGTTCGTTCACCAATAACACCATTGAAATCTTGTGTTAAATTCTTAAGTATTACATTGGCGAACGACAATCAAGGCAGCAAAGATGGAATTTAGAACGCTATTCTGGATGCTGTGGCGTTTGTTTTATATGAAGAAATGCAAAAACTCAGTCGATGAGTGACTTCTAAAACGAGTTTCATTTCACCGTATTGAAGGTCATTTACCTGACTAATAACGTGGAATTTTTAAAAATCCATTAAAATTCGTAAACCCATTGTCACATCATAACTTCTGACATTTTTAATTTACACATATTATGTGATATATCTTACAGTTTAGTAATGCAAATGATCATCAAGTAGTGAATTTATGATTGTCAGAAACAACCCAAATACGCCTGATGATGACAAGCGCGCATGTCAAAAGCTCTGGCGCGACACTTGTAATGATTTTGGAAATTTCGTGCACCTGCAGTAACAAGTTTTGCGAAAGATCATTAGCAATTTCAAAAAAAAAAAAAAAAATCATTATATCCTGATAAACATAAAATATATATACTTTTCAATAAAACACACATACACACGCACACATAAATAAATATATTTTCATGTACTTGTGTGTTTGTGTGTAATTAGATTGATGGGAAGATACTAATTTAGATGAATGAAACAAAATTAAAATAGCGAAGCAACGACTGAGAATCGAACTCCGAATGTTTTGTTTGAGAGAAGAACATATGCAGTGAGTTCGTTATTCATTGGGTTTTCCACTATTGTAAGTGTGTCCAGCTGAACTCAGCGCTTAACCGTGATGTGGTGGTTTTGGAAACACAATTAAATAAAGTAATACCGTGTGGGTATGTCTCTGTGTGTGTGTGTGTGTGTGTGTGTGTGTGTGTGTGTGTGTGTGTGTGTGTGTGTGTGTGTGTGAGAGAGAGAGAGAGAGAGAACGTGTGTGTGAGAGTGTGTAAGAGGGAATGAGAGAGGGAATTAGTTCTATGTTCATTGGATGCCCTATGCACATGTGGCCTTGTGCCAAACAAGCATTGTAAATAAATGTTTTGCGAGTGGGGATACAGACAATAGAATTAGTCAATAAAGAGAGGAGGAAAAGACAGAGAGAGAGAGAGAGAGAGAGAGAGAGAGAGAGGGAGGGAGGGAGGGAGGGGGAGTTATTAGAGGCAGGCATAGATGGACAGACTGATAAATATATATTAACAGACTGATAGATAGATAGATAGATAGACAGACAGACAGATAGATAGATAGATAGATAGATAGATAGATATGAACAGAATGAGATAGAGTGACAGATATTAACATAGATAGATAGAAAGAAAGAAAAGGATAGATAGATAGATAGATAGATAGATAGATAGATAGATAGATAGATAGATAGATAGAAAGAAATGGACTGAGAAAGAAAGAAAGAAAGAATAAAATGGGCTGTGATAGATAGACAGACATATATAAGCAGACTGATAGATAGCAATAAAACGACTGATAGTGAAGGGATAGTTATGAGTAGACAAAGGTGGGGTGGGGGTTATGAATAGAAACAAAGTGAGAAGGTGAGAGATAAAAGATGAAAAGATATTTAGCAAGATATTGTATGAAGACAAGTTCGGCGTCACTAAAAAAAATGCCCGATTTTCGTGGGCGTTCCCTTGATTCAGACTGCGTACCTGTAAGCGTCGCACGAGAATAGATTTCTTTTCTTTTCTTTTGTTTTTTATTGATATAACAAAGTTAAAAAACGAAGTATCAAAATGTTCGTGGAAGTAAAATAGTCCTGCGCGCGCGCGCGTGTGTCTGGTGTGTGTGTGTGGGGGGGTCCTTTAATTTAGGGGACCTTAAGTTTCTGGGGGTAATGCTTTTTTATCTCCTTTAAGTCTTTTTCTCCATAATTCAATAACTGCCTCTAGGATTCAATTATACATACACATAGGCACACACATAGACACAGACACGCACACAAACACACACCACTACACACATACACACACGGATGTAAACGCACACGCATATATATATATATATATATATATATATATATATATATATATATATATAAAATATATATATATATATATATATATATATATATATATATTGTATTCAGTAATAGTTATGGATAGTTATCTCTGACCTCTCTTTGTTTCTTTCCCTCCTCCTGCATGTATGCACGCACGCGCGCGCACGCACGCACACACACACACACACACACACACACACATACACACACACACACACACACATACTGTTCGTTTCACACTTTCTGTCATTCTTTTTACTTTACCCATTTCCCACCAAAAACACTTTTATCCGAATTTGTAGCTAAGAAAAAAATAGAAGAAGAAGAAGAAGAAGAAGAAGAAGAAGAAGAAGAAGAAGAAGAAGAAGAAGAAGAAGAAGAAGAAATAATGATAGAGTGTAAGAAATATGGATGGCATCGAGAGAAGGAGAGAGATCAGCGCTATGAGAAAGTCAGAAAAAATTGTCTTACCGAATATAGGTAATGAAGAGTTTTTTTTTTGTTCGATGAACCGTTGTTTTGTATAGCCAAGATGAAAGCATAGAAAATAAAATATAAATTAAATAATTAAAAAAAACGAAAAAAAAAAAAAACAGGAAAGAAGATGTAAAATAGAATAAAAAAATTCTTCTTTTATAAATTTATTTGTTTTGTTTATTTATGACTGTTGGGAGCCGAACAGATGTAAAGAATTTTGTGATTTCTCTAAAAGAAAATGAGGGCTTGATTGAAAAATTCATGGAAGTTGTTGATATGTGGATTTGTTTTGAACGGTCAAATTTGAGTAAGAGACAAACTTTTTCCTTGTTTTCATCTTCCGGAAATGCCATGAGATATGACACAGAACAGAGGGAAAGAAAGGGGCTCATTAATTTTTCAGGGCCAATGACAGAGACACAGATAGAGAGAGAAGGAAGAATTATTATTTATTAGCATATGTATTCGAAGATAATATCTGTATTGAGAAAGAAAGATATCATTTTCTTAGTATTTCTCTCTCTTATATGTACGTTTAATGAGAAAGAGAGACGTTGAGAGGTGGGAAGAGAAAGAGAAAAGAGTTATAAAGACAGTGTCAAAGAGAAAGAGAGAGAATTACTAAATTCTTTGAGAGGTAAACTATTTATAAATAGCTTGGTCAGGTACAAAGACTTAGTTATTGACGTGATCACTTCTCACCATATAACATTTAAGAGTATAAATCTTTTTCTTGGTATATTTATGCGTAGAACTATCTATCATTCTATCTATCTTATATATATATATATATATATATATATAGATAGATAGATAGTTAGATAGATAGATAGAGAGAGAGAGCGAAGAAAGGGGTGACTAAGTAATAGAAAGAGAGATAGAGAAAGAAGAGAGATTTCTTTGAGAAATAATTCCTTTGAAGATCACCGATTTTGAGTGACACATTGTTCGATTTATTTTTCTTTAAATTCTTTCATGAGATTGTTGGAGAGACAGAGAGATAGACAAGCAGGGAGAATGAGAGAGGAGGAAGTGACATAGAGTGGGAAAGAGAGACAAAAGAAGAGAGGCAAGTAGAGAGAGAGAGAGAGACTGACGGAATGAAAAGGTGTGACGTGGTGATCGCTGAGGTGGTCTTATTGGTTTTGTGTTGTCCATTACTGTGTAACCTTGACTACCTCTCCCGCTCTTCTTCTTCTTCTTCTTCTTCTTCTTCTTTGCTTTTCCTCATCTTGTTTGTTCAAGGCGCCTTGTTTGTTGGCAGGGGTGTGACGGAGAGATGAGACGCGATTCGCTACGACTGAGGTGGAAGGCGAAGAAGAAAAAGAAGAATGCACGGCAAACGAGAAATTGGGATAATCGGTCAGGTCACCTTGACACGAACCCCAACAACTTGGTTCCCCACTCATATTCACACAACCCCGGACTCATTCCTCCCGCCCCTGTTCCTGCCAATAACAACACTATTATTAATACTGCCATTGCTATTACTATTATTAATACTACTATTGTGGCTATTATTAATACTATGACTAGTGTAAATGGTATTAGAATTATGACTATTGTTGCTACTATTGCTACGGGTGTCGGACTCGGTACCGAATGAAAAGCACTGCATTTCTCCATTATGTTCCCTTTCTTTCTTTCTTTCTTTCTTTCTTTCTTTCTTTCTTTCTTTCTTTCTTTTCCTTAGTTGTTTTTTCTTCCTTATCATTATATCGTTTTGTCCTCTTTCTTTTTTCTTTTCTTCCTATCTCTTTCTTTCTATCCCTTTTTCTTATCATGTGTTTTCTCTTCTTTTCTCCTCTTTTCCTTTCTTTCTTTCTTTCTTTCTTTCTTTCCTTCTCTTTCTTTCTTTCTTTCTTATCATGTGTCTTCCTTCCTTTTGTCCTTTTTCTTTCTTTCTTTCTTTCTTTCTTTCTTTCTTCTTCCCTATTTGTTTTCTCCTATTCGTTTTTTTTCTTTCTTTTTCTTCTTCCTTATCATATATCTTCTTTCCGTTTGTCCTCTTTTTTTCTTCATTGTTTTCCCCTATTTGTTTTTATTCAGGACTTCCTTTTTTTTTCCATCATTTCACCCTTGTTTTTTAAACAAAACGTTTGTCTCTTTCTCGTCCTTTTCATCTTATTCTTTCTTTCTTTCTTTCTTTCTTTCTTTCTTTCTTTCTTTCTTTCTTTCTTTTCATGTATCTTTATTCTTTTATTCACTTTCTTTAGTTTTTTTTTCTCTTTTTATACAACTCTTTTTCCTTCTTATCTCCCTTACACTCATTTCCTTTCTTAACATGACTTTCTTCTTTCTTAAAAATAATCTTTTCTTCTTCCTTCATTTTTTCTCTTCTTGTCACACTTTCTTTCTTCTTCCTTACTTATCAACAGCCTCCCCCTTCCTTCTTTTTTCCCTTCATTAATTGTTCCCTTTCTTTTCTTTTTATTTAAATCATTCTCTTTTACATCTTGTCAGCCTTCTGTCTTTCCTCTTCTTTCTTTTTTGACTTCCTGCATTTTTTGTTTCCTTTTTCTTTTGTCTTTTTTTCTTTCTGTCATTCTTTCTTTCTTTCCGAAACTGTTTCTTTCTCTCCGTTCCTTTCTTTTTTTCTTTCTTTTGCATTTGACTTTCACTTGTATATTTCTCATTCTTTTTTTCTTGTTGTTTTCATTCACTACCTTCTTTGTCCTCTTTCTCATTTTTTTTTCATTTTTTTCTTCTCTCGCTTCATTTCTTATTTCTTTTCTATTCTATTTTCTTTTTTTTTTACTTCGATTTTCTCTTTCCAACAAATCACATTCTTTGCTTTTCTCATTTTTCTTTCTTCATTATTTTTCTTTCCTCTTATTCTCTTTCCTTTCTTTCTTTCCTCTTATTCTCTTTCCTTTCTTTCTCTATTTTTTGTTTATATTCTTTCCGATCTCTCTCTATTTTCACTCCATCTCTTCTTCATATCTCTCTCTCTCTGTCTCTCTCTCTCTCGACATTGCTCATTTTCTTCTCTCTCTTTTCCCTCACTTTCTCTCATAAATTGTCTTTCTTTTTTTTTCTCAATTTTTAATCTTTTTCTTTCTACTCTCTGATTTCTCAGTTTCTTTCTCTCTCTTTCAGTTTTTCCTCTTCGCTTCATCTCAATTTCTTTCTCGTTCTTTCTTTCTTTCTTTCTTTCTTTTCTCTCTCTGTCTCTTTACCATTGCCCATCCTCTACCCCTTCCCCTCTGCCGAACAAGACCTTACATACTAACCCATCCCAATTGCTACTTAAAAGTGGGTACTTGTATTACATGTTGGCCAATTTATTACCTGTTGATCTGCCTACTCCAAGGCGACCTGGCCTGATGGAAGACGGACCGAAGCGACTCCACGACTTCTCAACTTGTGCTAAATTTTGCCAACCAGTAAACAATAACAAAGATAAAAAAAAAAAGAAAAAGAAAAAAGGAAAGAAAAGGACAACGGCAACCACTAAATGCTGGTTGCAAGCAAGACGGGGGAAAAGAAAGCTAATAGAAAGACCAAGAAGGAAAAAAAACAAAACAAAAAAAAAAAAAAAAAAAAAACGTGGCGGTTGACGCACCTATTCAGCGTGTTAAATATTCTATAATAAGAAAGTTAAAAAACAAAAAAACAAAACGAAACCCACAAAAAAGAAAAAGAAAAAAAAAAGACACGGGCTTTCTTTCTGGTTAGCTGTGACAAGTAAAGAAAACGCTGTCCAGTATTTAATAATAACCAGCAGACAGTAGCTGGTGACATATTGAACCCTGACCGGTTTATTTGAAAATTCGGTTTTAGTGTTATCGGGTTTAAGTTAATAAACGTTAATATTTGTACAGCGGCTGCTGTTGTGACTGCCATTGTTGTCAATATTTGGCCGAATGGTTAGCCCATTAACGTTCCTCCCATGAGACTCGGTTTCAGATGTCACCATAATCGATTTGTCAAGGTGACTTTTTTGATAATATCGACCTCGATAGACATACAATAGAGTAAATGTTTGACACCAATGAGTGTAGATATTTTCCGAATGGTAAGAATTAAACGCTTCAACCATACTTATGGCCGTTTTCAAGATTCAAGATTATGCAAATGTGCCGTCTTTCTCATATTCAAATATTTTTTGTTGTTGTTTTAATTCAGCATAGAATATTATACTTTATAGCGAAGTCATTGTCAGGGTATATGCAAGGTTGTTTATTGCCTACATTTGTCGTCCGTTTTTTTTTTTACATTTAAAACCGCATTTATAACAGTAAATATTTCATTTGATAAGGATATTTTATTTTATTGTTATTCTATTTGGAATCATTCACTTATTTACCATATATACTCAAATATAGTGCGAGATTTTGTGATCAAATTTTTACTCAAAATTAGGGGGTCGTACTATACACAGGCATTTTTTTACGCTTTCGGTGACCAGTTGCACTATATACAGGTAATTTTTTCCGTAGCCTACCTGGTAATGCTACATTTTAACGGTACCTTTGGTTAACCTTTAGGGTACAGGTGAGCTCCTTTAGAATTATGTATTGCCAATCCTGGCAAAAAGGCTATCATTGGAAATACAATACCTTCGTAGTATGCAAAATGAAAATGAATGCAAATTAAAGGGAGGGAAAAAAATCTCATAATTCTTTATTTATATAAGGTATTTGTTGATTTTAAAAGGGCATACATAGTAGATGAGTTTTTGCTCTTCATGTAGCGAAAAAACAGGAAGAAACTTAGGCTACGTAGGAGGCAGGCCCAGGTTAAAGGAGCCACGGTAGTCAGGCATGAACGAAAACAAAGTAGGTTAAGTGGTTTTCTTGTACAAAAAAAAAAAAAAAAAAGAAAAGAAAAAAAGAAAAGAAGAAAAGAATTAAAACCATTTATTTGATATAAGTATGTCCAGGATGATGCCCAGTACTGCAATATTTCACTACGGTAGGCCTAGTAGTACTGCTCAGAAGTAGTAGAACTGCAGTATACACGAGCTATATAAAGAAATCATGTTTTTCACAAAAGAATTCAGACACTATATATATTGAATTATATATATATATATATATATATATATATATATATATATATATATATATATATATTATTTATATATATATATATTTATATGTATTTAGTCATTTATTTATTTGTTTATTTATTATTTATTTATTTACAATTAATATGATAGAGTATACATATGTTATTTTTTTAATCATTTCCTCTCAAGCAAAGCAATAAAGCCACTAAGATGCAAGAGATTACTGCGTGCGTAATAACATGAAAAAGAAAAAAAACAACTATTATAAGATCTTTCTTGAATGCTACTGGTACTATGCAATTTAGTACTGCTTATGGCATGGTTTGGTAATTAGCGACTAAACCCGTTACTGTTGAGAAAGGACATTTTAAACATCATTTCACCACAATAAAGGCAATGAAACCACTGAAACGTAATAGGTTATTGAGTGTGAGAGAATATATGACAATAAAAACATTATTAAGGAGAGAGAACAATAAAAGAATAGGTATTAAGAAGAAAAAAGACAACGACTGACATTGCATTTAAGTTTTTGAAAGTTAAAATTGACCGAGGAAGCAAGAAAACGGAAAAAAGTGAGAAGTACGAGAGACGAAACTGTTAATATAGAACTTGCGGTTACATCTAGCAATTTCATCTGTAACATTATAAAACCTTACCGCCAATCTTGTCCTTATTAAGTAGGACACAAAAATAAATACTTGTCAAAGCGCGAATGTACCCTTTTGAGGAGTTAACGGCCATATAAACACATCATTTTCCTAGTCGCTTACATTGTGGGCATCCTTGGCTGGGCGAATTCTAGTAGAGACTACCAAAAAATGCGGGTAGAATCTACGAGAAGGCAGACCCCAACTAATATATGGTGTCTAGCAAGATGTTGCAAACGAAACAGCTGCTGTTTGTCTCGGATTTTCTGTGCCATTCTATATTCAAGCCAACACAGTGCTGCTCGTGGTCTGCGCACACTCTAAGTACTATAGAGTTTTCTGCGCGGATTTATCTATTTCCTCATTCTAGCCACACCCCGCGGCCTTGAGGGTGACGAGTTATTTTCCACCCTCGCTACACTATCGGAATTTCTATCGAAAATATTCCGACGAGCTATATTCCTTAGTTATACAAGTTCAGACCTTTACAGCTAGGACCTACTATGCCACGCACGCAGGAGCGAATCTTCCTCATTCCCCAATGACTTGGTAAGAAGGAAGAAGTTCTCTTCGAACATCCTCCCAAGAGCTGCTGTTTTGTGTTTTGTAGAAACTCCCTAGAGGATCCTTCCTCGATCACTATAATCTTAAGAAATGTAAATTATGAGGCTACGTAGGATGGATAACAATTGATCCTAGATATTTAAGGCTAGAGTCAACCGCAAACACGACTGAGAGACACAACTATCACCAACTTTAGGAGATTGAATTCCATACTGTGCCTACTACTTTGGACAGATACAAAAATTCAAGACAACAATGACGAAGTAGAGATATAACGACGGGTTACCCCCTGACCTGACATATATCGTTTTACTAGTATCTATCTATCTATCTATCTATCTATCTATCTATCTATCTATCTATCTATCTCAGTCTGGTCTATCTATCTATCTATCTATCTATCTATCTATCTATCTATCTATCTATCTCAGTCTGGTCAGTATCTATCTATCTATCTATCTATCTATCTATCTATCTATCTATCTATCTATCTATCTATCTAAATTCAGATGTATAAGCAAGTCAAATTTAAATTTTAATACCACATGACCACCCTTTCTCTGGAAGACTATTTTTGGAAACTGCTTGAATATCAAGAATCAGCGTAATGTCATTTCCATGATAAAAGATTAACATTTTTTTTTAATTGTCTCGCCTTGAATTTTTCTCGTTAAACTTTGGCATGTGGTTCAGTATTTTTGTTAAACTGTGTTCTTTTTCTTTTTTATGAGTTTAAAGTATAAAATAAACGACTTTAAAGACATCATAACATAATATACACCGGCAGAAGGCCAAAGAACATGTCAGTAAAAAAAATGCGACAAAAACTACAAAAATAACAATACTTGTGCACAAAATATGTAAAATAATTTGTAAACATCTTATTTTTAATGTTAAAGTAAATTCTTAAAGTTTCAATTTGTTTTAATGAATCGTTTCTAATGTTATTTCCCTTTAAATTCTTCTCCAAATTGACCATTCCTGATAACAAGCAAGGGTCACAAAGAGTCCAGTTGCCAATGAATAATGACAGCACCTTGGATAAATGAGATCAATCATTTTGGAGGGAGTAGTTATTTCAATTGGTTTTTGATATAGATTAGTTTTCAGTTTTAGAAAATAATGATCTATTGTAATAATATTCTATCGTAATTAACTGGAAGAAATATTTGAGAAGTACATTGGATTTTCTCAGTATCTGTCACCTTAATTCTTGATCACTGACATTTCACGACTTTCGTTAGCTTCCTATTGCAAAATCATTACTAAAGAATTTATATTATAGTATAAATAACCCAATCCTTTATTGACTCAAATCCTGAAAACTAAAAATCATTTTCTTCCCGATTTTCATTATAACTTTAAAAAATCTATTTTCTTGGAAGCACTTGACTTGATATCTGACCAGTGACAGTCCCCTTGATTTTAATTATATTTAAAAAAAAGTGTTTTCTCTTAGAAAGGTTTGCTTTAATTCTTGACCACTGAAAAGCCTTGGTTTTCATTATAGATATAAAAACACTTTTCTCTGAGAAACACTTTTATTAATAGCTGACCACTTAAACGCTTTTCTTCTTGATTTTCATTATGACTTTAAGAAGCCAAACACAATCTTTTTTTTTAATAGTCAATCCACAACATACAGAAATTTGCTAATATTAGTTCTTGTTAAACTTCGAAGCTTTGTCGTCAAGTCATTAAATGTATTGCCAGAAAATCCTTAGAATCAAGTAAGTGAATGGAAGAGTATCGGTAATGTCAGTGGGCAGTGATGAGAAATCTGAAACTTTGCTTGCAAGTTTTAAGTCCAGTCGACGCTAATTATTGTTTTATCGTTTTTGCTTCCTTCCCGCCAGTATTTGCTGTGCCAATGGACACGTGATGATTAGAGTGGAGGAAAATATTGATATATTTATTTAATAAAGTGTATGCATGATATCACGTGTTACATAAACAACTAGAATAGGATATTTTCGATGAAACTTGAAGTGTTTCAGCGTAAAACGTTTCAATAATAAATGGTCCAGATTATTTGGATAACAAAGAAGTTTTAAAGAAAATGGAAACAAAAGCCAGACCCGTACCGAGAAACCGAAAGATTGCGGAAATGTAATAACATTAAAACTGGAAGAAGCAAGAACCAACTTTTGGCTTCACACAGAAAATATTTACAAGCTACAAAAAATCTGTTTTATTCCGATAATATTCTGTCGTAATTGATCGGAAAGAGGACTTGGATGGATACTGACAGTTTGAAGACAAGAGGGACAGAAGAATACAACACATAACCTTCCAAACGAGCTTGATTAAATAGATGGCGGAATAGAGTTTAGGAGAAATAAAGAAAAGACAACATTCATTAAGAGCTACAAAGGACAGGAAATTGTGGAGAGCCGTGATCACCAACGTCTTCAATAATAATAAGAAGAATTGATGGGCATAAATATTTGAAAGAAACACTCTTCGAAGCATGTTCAGTATTATCAGCTTTTTTCCCCCATTTTTTTTAACGCTTTTCACCCCAAACAAGGTGGGAGTGCCACTAGCACGCAAGGGGTTACAGAGAGTAGAAGCAAGAGTAAAGAAGCGTGAAAGAGGAAAGGAGAAGAACGGGGAATTAAATCAAGGCATCTGGAGATGTCGATTGACATTGCATTTGAATAGTTGGAGATTATTGCTATCAGTGAAGCAAGTAAGAGGAAGGGAGTTCCACAGACGGGAAGAGCGAGGTTATTGGAATAGGAGAAACAGTTACATTTAACCGTTTCGACAGTGAAAGGGTGGGACTGAGTTGCCGACCTAGTGGCACGTTTAAATTCATGCAGTTTGGGAACTAGCGAAAATAGCTCGTCGAAGCAGTTACTGTGAAAGAATTTGTAGAAAAGACAGAGGGAGGCGACGGGCACGTCTGTGAGCTTTCTCGTTTTACTTTTACACCTTGTAATCTGAATGTTCAAGATGATTCGTTTTCAATCCAGTCAGTTATGTGCCATGCGTGATATACGCTTAGGCGATCATGTATCTTTCGATACATAACTGACGAGGCAGATTTTTCCCGCAGTAGGTTACCATTTCTTTCTGCGGTAGACCAGTTGCTATCCAAGGCTATAGAACCCGGTCTGTCCTGCTATTTATTTACCCATAGCAGGGGGAGAAAAAGAGGATTCATGCCTTTCTTAATGGTAAGTGAATGTTATGGATTTGACTGGAATTCGAACTCGGCTCTCCGATTCCTCAATCCGAGCCGCTATCCATTTTTCAATTATTCCTTTTCTACTTATTGGTATCAACTTATTTATTTTGTTTTTATATTTAGAACTTTGTGTTGGTCTCAATCTCTTCGATTTGTCAAATATTGACTTTTTATTAATATTTCTAGCATTTAATTTTACTAGTGTTTCTTTTAATACGAGTGCCATGTAGTTTTACGAAACGATTTTCAAATTCTTTCAGAGTTTTTCGCCACTAAAAAAACTTGATATAAAATAAAGATATGTCTGGAGAGTCGAAAAATATAAAGTTTAATTCTATTTTAAAAAAATATTATTTATTTTTTAAATTACAATTGTTTCCCTGTTTCTACGGAAAATAAAAAAAAAGTAAACTCAAAAATAAAATTCTGGATCATGTGCCTTGAGCAGTGATTCATGTTGACTGCTATACATAAGATGAGCGAAGAGTAGCAATACAGGAGAAAACAATGAAAGGGGGAAATGGCCCTTTTCAAAGCCACCAAAAATTATTAAGTTTTGTCTCATCTATTCATACTGATAGTATTTTTCTTTCTTTAATAATATTTGTTGTCATTATAATAATATTAGAAATACAGTCAAGATGAAGGAATTATTTGAATGTTATTGAGTAAGTTGTTTGTACTTGACCTAAAATTCCATAACGTTTCATAATACAATAACCTATTCAATAAAAAATACTACATTAATTAAAAATACTGAAATGTTGATTAAAATCGGAAAATTCCTAGATATTTGGCATTTCTTTTTAAATTTTTCCTATTAAAATGTGAATGATGTTTGGAGATTTCATAAAATATTTTAAAGTGAAGATAAATAAAATAATATCAAAAGGAATCTCCGACAGAGCTTTATTTATTTTTCTTCTCTTCCAATAGGAGCAGATAGGTTAGTCTGTCGTCCAGTTTACACTATTCCCCTGTCTTTTGAACAGGAGTAGAGGTTACTTTCTTGTTTCCTGTTTAGGATTGAGTTTCCGGTTTCTTCTCAAGCCTGCTTTAGCTCTGTATTCCTAACGTCTGCATCTGAACTCAAAAACTTGATTCACTATTTATTTCATTTTTATTTTTCTCTCTTCTACTAATAGGAGTAGATAGGTTCGCCTATCGTCCGGTTTACACTCCTCCCCATTTTTTTAAACAGGGGTAGAGGTTTATCCATTGATTTCTGTTTAGGATTGGGTTTCCGGTTCCTTCTCAAGTCTGCTTTAGCTGTATGCACCTAACACATTACAAACGCATGCCGATTAAAAAAAATGACTAGATAAACATTAAAAATTGATGAGGAATTGAGAAAACTTGGGATTGCCTCGGGAGGCAATGTGGCCTTGAATTGTGGGAACCATTGGTATATAGTGAAGAATTAGTAACGACTAATTGCAAACTTATCCAATGTAACCCGAATATGATAGAAAATACCAGAACAGAAATTGTCAATAACACAGCGTTAAATGGAAAGCTATAAATGAAAGTTTAATCCTTTTTTTTTTTTTTTTTTTCATATCAGGTATAAATACTCAGCTTCCGTTGTTATCTTTCTGGTGAAGTATTTTTTTTGTTTTTTTTATCGCGTCTTTCGCTCAGCTCAAACCTTTTAATTCCTTGACAGTTTCTTTTGCTTGTAAAATCTGTGATATATGAGAACATCAATCAGAGATTAATACCTCGAGTCGAACCCTTAGAAACCCATCAATAATAAAGCATCCTCGTGGAGCGCAATTTAGGAGAGAGATGGTGGCAATATTTGATATAATTATGTTGATAGCAAAGCCAGGCCTGGCGAAAATGATTAGAAGGGAAAGGATTTTCATTAATGAGATCTCATAAGGAGAATCATTCCTCTAACACGTTGTGGGTCTTCGTGATTTTGAAGTTGTGCAAACATTATCCCAGAAGTTTTGCATCGAAAGCGATTAATTCGTCAGGAATGAATCATGCGAAAGTAAGTAGACTTGGGGAAATGACGATGTATTCGCTTCTCGCCTGGAGGGAATTTGGCCAAAGTGCAGGTCAAACTATTAACGATGATCGGAAATGGTCTTTTTTAAAAGTGGCAAAATGATTAAGACCTTCATGTTTTCGTCGATAGCTTACTTTTAGGTCTTCAAATAATTACAACAAGGCAACAACCTTGGAGTGGGCACTTGGATTCGCACACGAGAAATAATTCTCAAATTTTTGTTATTACTCTAAAGTAGGCGCCCTCACTGTAAGCCAGGCACAAGGCATGGAACTCGCCAAGCTGGTAATTCTAAATAAACCAAAATCGTAAGGATTACTCTGTGGCAGGCGCCCTCTAGATATATAATTAGGTTAGTGTGGCATGAAGTTTCATAGTTGGACTAAGAATGATCTTGTATAAAATATGAACGTGAATTTCAAGAAATAGACCTTAAGATAAGCTGAAACAATGAAAATGGAATTGGAAAGAAAGCATAAAAATCCATGATAAAAGATTAGGATGGGGTATTATACAAATATTAAACACTTCAAATACGTCGGTGTATAGATCAGTTACAACAAATTTAATATAGGAGACAAGGAAAATGAATAGGCGGCGTTAGGGGTAGTTTCGCTCAATACCGCAAATTGCTACAAAAGTCTCGAGTCATGTTCTTAAATAACCTCATCAGATCAATCTTTTGATATGGATGTCATGCATAACCCCAAACATGTTTAGAAATATCTAAACTGTCAGCTTTCTAAGATCAATAGCTAAAAATAGCTTTGAAAGAGTGACATTTGTCAAAATATGATATAAATAAAAAAATAAAATAAAAAGTTAAAAAACGTTAAAAACCTTAAACACACACACACACACACATATATATATTCGGAACGTCATAAATTACACTAACATTTATTTAACAAGTCGACTGCACATGAAACATGATTAGCCAATGACAAACAGCATAAAGGTAATAATACCAGAATTTCTTACTTTTTTCCATATCCCACTCTTTGGTGAAGCTTTAATAAAAGTAAAATATGTTACATTGATAAAAGTTTCCTATTTGTTCTTATCTTATCATACTTGATTCAATATATATATATATATATATATATATATATATATATATATGTGTGTGTGTGTGTGTATAGTTGTAGTATACCTACGGACGATAAAAGGTATGTCCCTATTCACATAAATACAGTAGTAAATACTGTATGTTGGTCTGCAGTTAGAGATTCGTCTCCAGGTGAGCTGGTCAAACACTCTGCCTCCGGGAAGAGAGGATCTTCAGATGAGTCTATGTCGAAGGTGCAGCGTCTCGTCTCGGAAAACAGCTACTCGACCCCGTTTTATACGGGGTCTACGGGGAATTTTTGGCCTAGCCTACGGGCTCGGATAACCCACATTAAATTCGGCCTTGTGCCACATCTGATGGCGTGGGGCGGTTGGTGATTATCCTGGAGTTGGAGATTCATTGTGGAATTCACTTGACACACTTCTAGCAGCTGACTACTACTTCTACGTGCCGCTGGTGAATCTTATATGTGTTGTTCGTGTACTAAGTGTTATCGTTCATTACCAATCTTCGTGTGGTTATTCCATTCAGTTATCTTCCCTAGGTTACAACGTATATATATATATATATATATATATATATATATATATATATATATATATATATATATATATATATGTATGTTATGTATATATATATATATATATATATATATATATATATATATATATATATATATTTATTTATATATATGTTATGTATATATATATATATATATGTATGATATATATATATATATATATATATATATGTATATATGTATATGTGTGTATGTGTGTGTGTGTGTGTGTGTGTGTTTCATTGAATAATTCCCCCCCTCCGAAGATAGATAATTTCGAAGGAGATCGAAAGTACTTGGACAGGAGAAAAGTACAGCACCTCCCTTGATAGATTTCATCTTAACATCAAGAACCTGATTAGAGAACTAGAAAGGATTATTATAAAAATAAATAGGTATATTATGTGTATATTATTTAATGAAACATGTTCGAATGAAGATATGCTGCCTAAATACACACACACAAATATATATATATATATATGTGTGTGTGTGTGTGTGTGTGTGTCATTGCGTGGGTGAATGGTCAAAATTGACAGTGAGTTTATCTGCTGTTTGCGGTTACTGCACCGACCGGTTTTTATGGGAAAGTGGTTTTGCCCATGTTTTCTCGAATAAAACATTTCGTTCGGCTGTCAAAAACTTCCGGTCTGTCGTGAAAGGTCAGTCATTCTACTTTTATGTAATTTCATGATTTGGTGTAAAATCAAAATCCTTTCTTCCTTTGCGCAAATAAGAAACCAACAATTAATCTGCGCGTACACCAGGACGTTTAGTACCTGTTAAAAGTGCATCGTACAGAAAGAAATTGAAAAACGAAAGCATGACAAAGATAATGTATTTCATGTAGAAAAAGGACATGTTTCCATTATCCTTATTTTTCCCGGTCTTCAGGGGAGATAATTCTCTCAAGAAGTCAATGAATAATTAACTATTTTATTCATAACATAAATGATATCATTAATAATAATAATATTAATTTTATATTCAGTAGGTGCTAAAACTGTGCAACCTGATACAACTGGCCATCTTGTATCAGGTTGCGCGGAGTTAGCACCCACTGAATATAAAATTTGGCATGATAGAATGGGCACTGGAACGGGAAGGAAACTGATATAAACATCACCCAGATCCAGTTACAGGGATTTTAAAATACACACATACAGACCAATCAAAGCTAATCACCCAGACATCAAAGATTAAAGACCACAAAAATAGAATGTACTTTCTTATTGACATTGTAATTCCTGCAGATTGTAATGTTAATCTTCAAAACAACTATCAAAATACAAGGATCTTGAAGGGAAATCTAAAAAATATGACACGTGAGGACATCAATAATTCCAGTTGTAGTTGGAGCCCTCGGATTGATTGGGAAAGATAGATTCATTGAAGGCATTCCTGGTAGCCCATGCCGTAAAGAAATACAAAGATTTGTACTCACAATTACAGCTCACACATTTCGAAGAATTTTATCTATGTAAATTGTGGTTGATCTTGGAATTTTCTTTTTTTTTTTTTTACAAAAATGATTAGTGGAAAATATCATAAAGCTAATTCTGACCTTAGGTCTTTGATTGGGAGCCGGAAGGAAATGCATATACAACAGAAATCTAAGGATATAATACTACTACTACTACTAATAATAATAATGATAAAAACAAAATGATTGCGGTAACTTTTCCAATATTTTGTAATATTTAGAGAAGATAACAATTTAAAAAAAGAAAAGACAGAGAAACAATATTTTCACAAAATGTCTGTCTTCAAGTTACGTTTCAAAATTGTATACAAGAAAAAAAAATATAAAAACATATACCAGTTTTGTACAAACGTTGTTAGTCTTGATAACTGTTGTAGTTGTAATCAACGCGACAAGACGAATGAAATGCAGTTAGTGTAAATGGAATGCAACTGAAACGCGAGTAACACGATGTGGAGTTGTGCACTTTTGTGATTACCACGAATGACTGTAATTTCAGCGAATATCTTAAGGTACACATTCTAAAAAAAATATCGAGAATCCTCCAACATGTCAACCCTTAAAACATATGAAAATAGTTACATATGCAAATTTACTAAGATCCCAATCTAGGGGAATTAACAAAATGACAAGAGACTTCCATTTTAAACTGTTTCATTATTTGCTTTTATTAGCTGATCAAAGCGATGATTATATTTTAAGCAAGATCTCTATTAGGATACAACAAAACTACTTCATCAAAAACATCTCATTGAACAAGAGTTGCACAAGGATCCATGCAAATATTGCAATTTATTTTGTTTCGCCATTAGATTTTGGTAATCGTCTTTATTTTTTAATAATTTTGGCTGCATTTGTTGGTTGCGTAGTTTTCTTTCTTTCTTTCATAGTGATGATGAATTACGCTAGGAATTGGTTGTATTATTATTAGTATTAGTATTATTATTATTAGTATTATTATATTATTATATTTCCATTTCTACTATAGTCAACTTATCTACCAAGTCTGCGGGAAGACCTAAGGAAGGTAGAGGTGTGTTGTTACAGCTTCATTTCATGATTTCTTTTTCTTGTTCCCATAACATCACTAGCGTTACAAGCGCAAAGTTCTTCTTAGTGTGTGGTCTTTTTTTTTTTGTATTTCTCTTAAGCTGGGATTTCCAGGGATTTATTATTATTAATATTATTATTGTTTGTGCATGTTATATTTCTTGCTTTGTATCCTGTAGAGCCGGGTCCAAACTATGGTCGTTAGGCCCTGTAGGAAAATTGTCATTTAATTGATACCGTTTTTCTTAGTAAAGGGTGTTCCAATAACTTGGACCGATTTTAATGCCAATTAAGTTTAAGTGTCTAATATTTTTTTCTTTTTCTTTCAGATTATTATTATTGTTGTTATTATTATTATCATTATTTGTGTATGTTATGTTTCCTGCTTTGTATCCTGTAGAGCTGGGTCCAAACTATGGTCCTTAGGCCCTATAGGAGAATTGTCATTTAATTGATACCACTTTTCAATATGGGATGTTCCCAGTAGGGTCATTTTCTTATATGTTGATGTTACCTCGGACACTGTTAATAAAATTGTCTATTCCTTTTCTCACAAGACCCAGAGCTCCTATTACTACTGGTACAGTCTCAGTCTTCATTCCACATATCCTGTTAATCTCGATCTCCAGGTCCTTGTATTTGGACAATTTTTCGATAATTTTCATAGAGGTGTTTCTCTCAGATGGTACTGCTATGTCATTAAGCGCAAAGTTCCAAAATTTCTTGTCTTTTATGATAATATCAGATCTGTTTGGATTTTATTTCCTTGTCAGTTTGAATTGGCATGTCCCAGTTACATCGTTATTTTGGGTAACTGTGTTTTATTAGTGTTCATATCTCTCAGTGCTCAGTGGTTTCGATTTTGTGCTTCTTGCAGTGCACATATATCGCTACGTTGTTATATTTGTGGGATTTCCAGGGATTTATTATTATTAATATTATTATTATTTGTGTATGTTATGTTTCCTGCTTTGTATCATGTAGAGCCGGGTCAAAACTATGGTCCTTAGACCCTATAGGAGAATTGTCATTTAAGTGATACCACTTTTCTTATTAAAGTGTGTTTCAATAACTTGGACCGATTTTAATGCCAATTAAGTTTAAGCGTCTAATGATTTTTTTTTCTTTCAGATTTAGCGGATATTTAGGCGATATTAATTTTCACACATAATTGCCGTGACTTAAATAACATGATCCAATAGAGAAATAAATAAATTTTCAACAATAACACTGATTTATTTACTGATGAGTATGATCCGTCTTAATCAAACACCTTTTATATGGGATGTTCCTTGTAGGGCGATTTTCTGGACAACTTGTATGTTACCTGAGACACTGTTAGTAAAATTCTCCATTCCATTTCTCACGAGAAAAGAGCTCCGATTACTATTGGTACAGACTGAATTTTCATCCCCCACATCCTGTTAATCTTGATCTCCAGGTCTTTGTATTTGGACAATTTCTCGATAGTATTCATGGAGGTGTTTCTTTCAGATGGTACTGCTATGTTAATAAGCATACACTTCCTGAATTTCTTGTCTTTTATGCTAATATCAGGCCTGTTGGCTTTTATTTCCCTGCCAGTTTGAATTGGCATATCTCAGAGGATAGTTACATCGTTATTTTGGGTAACTTTGCCTGGTTGGTGCTCATACCATCTTTCAGTGGTTTCGATTTTGTGCTTCTTACATATCTTCCAGTGCACATATGTCACTACCTTTTTATGGCTCTGGGTATATTCATCTTTTGCTAGTTCCGGACATCCTGAGATAATATGGTCGACAGTTTCATCATATTTTTCGTAGATCCTGCAATTTGGGTTAGTTCCATCCTTGATTATGTGGCAGTGATAGGATCTGGTTGCAAGGGTTTGGTCCTTAGCTGCAATAATTAGGCCTTCTGTTTCAGTTTTCAACCCGGTTCTCCTCAGTCACTAATGTGTTTTCTGTTCGTCCACATCTGCTTTCTTTCGTTTCTTTTTTGTATTTGCCATGCAACGCCTTGTCCTTTTTTTTTTTTTGTAATTTCATTTGGCCAAGTTGTTTCACTTCCTATTTTACTCGTTTGGCGCAGATAGTATTTGCTTCGTTTTTTGTTGGTAGGGTTTCAGGTATATTAAGCTGTTTCTTGAACAGTGCAGCTTCTTTGTTGATGGAGTGGACTTGGTGTTTTACTATTTGTAGGAGAGTTTGTTTTTTTGTTTTTGTAAGGTATGCTTCCAATCCGATTGTTGTAATTTTTAATGTTAGTTCAAGTCAGATTAGACCTCGGCCTCCTAAAGCTCTTGATATGTATAGCCTATCAACATCTGATTTTGGGTGGTGAATCCTCATTTGGGTAAGCATTTTTCTGGTCTTGGCGTCCAATCTTTTAATGTCATTCAACTTACATTTAATAATATTGAAGCTGTCTATACTACAGGTATAACTAAGGTGTTGATAGCCTTCAATATATTGGCCTCATTAGTTTTGCGTTTTAGTATCAAACAAACTCTCCTCTAATATTCTTTTCGGGGCTTTTTTCTTCATAATTGAATGTTGTATTCAATCTTCTTCATTAATTCTTAAGTATTTGTATGTACCATCTTGGTCTAGTTCCTTAATCTTGTTGATACCAAGGTCTAAATCTGTAGTTTTCTTTATTTTACCCCCTTTGAAGGTGGCCTTGGCACATTTGTCGATTCCGAAATCTATCCTAATGTTTTCGCTGAAGGTTTTGACAATGGTGTAGTTTTTTTTTTTCTGTTGGTTGTCATCCTTGGCAAACGATTTAAGATCATCAATATAAAATAGGTGATTCAGTTTGCCATTCTGTGTCTTGTATCCGTAGCTACTGTTGTTCAGTAGGCAGCTGAGTGGCGCTAATGCAAAGGCAGAAAGTAGTGGTGACAATGAATCTCCTTCGAAGATCCCACTTTTGATGTTGATTGGTCTCAATGTTAATGACCCGTTTGTATCGTTTAAATTTAGTGCAGTCTTCTACTTTTCATGCTTTATATTATGAATTTGACTGTTATGGGGCATACTCTGTATATTTTAGGCTCTTCTTTATCCATGACTGCGGAACGCTGTCGAACACCTTTCTGTAGTCGATCCATGCTGTCAATAAGTTTCTTTCCTTTGTTTTCATCTCTTTTAATATTGTTTTCTTGCACCCGTAACTTCCTCTTTTATAACCCTTCTGTTCTGCCGGGAGTAAATTGTTTTTCTCAAGGAAGTTTTATGTCCTTTCGGTTATGATAGAAGTGAAGATTTTGTGCATTGTCGGTAGGCAGGTGATGGGCCTACAGTTCTTCGAGTTCTATGCCTCTTCTGTTTTTGATAGTAGGTATGTTACTCCCCACGTGAGCCATTTGGGGTATTTTTTTGGATTTATGATTATATCATTGTAAGCCCGCGCGAGTCTTCGATGGGTGCTAGATAGGTTTTTATCCAAAAAATTGGCTATTCGGTCTATTCCTAGTGCTTTCCAATTTTTGGTTTTTCAGATGGCAGAGGTGGCTTCAGTAATATCGATATTCGTCTATTTTTGGTCCTCTATATGTGTGTGTTGGTCCTGTTGTTGCTTGATCTATGTAGTTCCTTCATTGTGCATTTTGCAGTTTTTCCACATCTTACACCAGAACTCCTTGACTTCCTGGATATTAGGTGGGTCATTTATCTCTATTTTATTTTCCCCAGTTCTCGATATAGTTTCATGGCATCTTCTTTGTTTTGCCAGAAGAATCTTTTTTCATAACGTCTAATTCTCTCTATCTTCGATTGAATTTGTTGATTCCGGTTCTCTTTAATTTTTGGTACGTCAGTGTTATTTTTATGCCAAGTCTTCGTTTTAGTTGTCTCCCTTTTCTTTTTTTCATTTTGGAGTCCTTGTCTACTTCAATTAGAAGTGACAATTCTCCTCATAATTTATTTATTTCGGTTACTATTTCTTCTTTCCAGACTGGCATTTTTCTTTTTCGTTTACTTAGGGTTTTTACTTTTTCACCTATTGTTTCTCCGATCGTTGCCGAGGCTGCATATATGATGATTAATTTCTGTCAAATTCATCGGCCTTTCAATTTCGTTCTTTATTTTTCTAATTGCTTGGTTATCAAGGTTGATGGTTTTCTTCACTTGACGGTTCTTTCTTTTGGAATTGTCGGGATTTTCTCGAAAGACATTTCCCTTACATCCGATATAAATGGGAGACCATTTATATATCGGACGTTTTCTCTCATTTCTATTTCTCTCTCATATTCGTCATTATTTTCCTCTATTTGCTTGCGTTCCTCAGAGGGATTATTACAATTGGTTTCTATGTGTTCCTCTGGATTGTTGACATTTAACCCCTCATTTAACCTTGATGCTTTCTCGAATGCCTTCGCGTTCTATGTCAGGTATGTTTTTTTCCTGATGACGTCACGCCTGACATTGGCTAGTTTCTTGACAGCGATGTTTAGTTTGATTGAGGCGTGTTTTTCTCGCCAGATATTATTGGCGGCTTTGATCGTTGTTGCCGTTGTCGGATTTATCGTAGCGGTGTAAAAGGATATCATTACTTCAATATATTCATTAGACCATTTATTTATTGTTTTGTTTTTGTGGGATTTATTATTATTATTATTATTATTATTATTATTATTATTATTATTCATACATTGTGTCAAGGAGAGGGATACCAGATCACTGAATTTGACCAAGCATAACACTACCACGATTAACTCATAAGATGTACGACAGCCTCTAAAATTCTTATTCAGTGTTCTCATCAGACGTAAGTGGGTGAGAGGTTACATTTTTGTACCAAATACAATAGTCACCTGGAATAGTAAGGACAGTAGAAATTTCCCAATTCATGAAATAAGCGGACCGGTTCAAATAAACATTCCAATTTTAATAAAAGTATGATAAAAGAGATAGTTCGGATAATAGAGCCGGAAATCGGTTTAAAAAGCAATGACGATGTTTTATGAAATACGCAACGGGGGTGGGGAAGTGAAGAAACTTTTTTTTTTTTTAAATCACACCGGTATTGCATTTGGCATAAAAGAGGATTAAGGTTTGGTGTTACAATTATCTTTACATCGGATGTTAACTGACAGAAGGTCTTCGATATCCCAGCATTATTCTTAGCATTGTAGCGATTTTTTATATTCTGAACACTTCTATGGTGCTTTGGCACGGACGAGTACTACGCTTTAATCCTTTGAGCCTTGCGTTCCTGAACAGTTTTAACCTTTCTTCCTGAGCCCCTGAGTCAGCCGATAGCTGAGCATTACGTCATTTTTCACTATCACTGTTCAAACGGTGACCAGGCATTACGTCATTTTTCTCTACCACTGGTAAAGCGGTGGTCAGGGCTCAAAAGGTTATGGTTGCAATCATGCTTGGATGGAATGTTAACTGACAGTATGTATTCGATATTCCGGCAATATTCTTAGCGTTCTGGCACTTTTTATATTCTAAACCTTATTCTTAACATCCTAGGTTTTTTTTTTTAATATTCTGAACTCTTCTGTGGTCTTTTAGCACAAAAGAGTACTGAGTTTTACGGGTGCAATCATATTTACGTCGGGTGTTAATTGACAGTATGTTGTAGCATATCTACGGACGATAATGGGTATGTCCCTATTCGCATAAATACAGTAGTAAATACTGTATGTTGGTCTGCAGTTAGAGATTCATTGTAGAATTCACTTGACTCACTTCTAGCAGTTGACTACTACTTCTACGCACCGCAGACGATTCTTATATGTGTTGTTCTTGTCCTAAGTATTATCGTTCATTACCAACATTCGTGTAATTATTTTATTCAGGAACCTTTCCTGGGTCACATCAGAGTATGTCTTCGATATTTCAGCAGTATTCTTAGTATTCTAGCTATTTTTCTTATATTCTTAACTGCTCGCGTATCATTTACGAGCTTCGATGATTTCATCTTTGTTTAATAATTAATACAGAAGTTCTTATAAAATACAATCGGGGTAAATTGAAACCAGTCGCAATTACGTCATATACATTATGGGCGCCACTTGTGTTTTGTCATCATGTCTTCACTGAATAAAGATCAAATAATCTGCAGTGTCGGTATCAGTTTTTTGTTGATCAGAAAATTTCACCTTGATTTAATCAATGAGTCAGAAGTGATATTTAATTCACATCATTTTTGATAAACCTATTTTAATAAATATTTCATCTATATTATTTTTAATTCAAAATGAAAAAAAATGATGCATTTAAGCAATGTTTCTGCGCATATTTTTTAATTCATTGTATAGAGATAATTTATATCTGCCGTGTTAAAATTCAGTCGTACGTTCGTAGAAAAATATTGTCTTTATATTTTAAGGAAACCTGATATAAATTTAATCTCGTCTACTAAAAATGGCTTTTCAAAGAAGTGGACATAAATAATTTTTTAAAATATTCAAATTTTTATAGAATTCTATAATTTCAGACCCGCCAATATTAGTTATGATCTTATTTTGTTCTGTATTGTTTTCTGACATTTGACGGAACCGAAAAAATTATGAAATCTAAATAAGTCAAAATTATCTCTTTAATTAGATTTTCTTAAAACGGAACAGAATTATTTAAACAAATGAAAAAAATATTTGTTGAAGTAATTTACATTATTTTTCTTCTTCTTCTTATTATCAAATTTATTTTTCTCAGGCTTTTGGTATCGGTTGTGGAGATTTATCCTTGTCAACCCACTGTTTTTTCCATTGAGCATTGTTGTATGTTAGTATAGTCCAAATTAGTACATAACTGTCGCTAATGAATAGTAGTTAGGATGTTATATCCGTCATTAGAATTGGTTCTCCAAAACACCTTATAATTGTTGGAGTCTCCACAACTTCAGTATACCAAACCGAAAGTGGAGTACTGCTGACATATCTAGGCAGGAGATGCCCAGTTTACACTTTCCAGTTTCGATAGTTTCCAAAAGCGTCTCCGTGTCCTTGTGGGTGATGAATTCTTTTCCCCCCTACAATCCCTTTTCCACGTTCTTGTGGGTGATGAATTCTCCCCCCCCCCTTACAATCCCTTTTCTTCTTGCTATTCTATCGCTATTTCCATGGATAATGTTTAGAAGAACTACATTCCTTAGACCCACCAGTTCTAACCTTCACGGCTAAGACATGCCCTACCACGTCCATTGTGGCGAACCACCTCCATTCCCTTAGTATTCCATTGGTGAGATGGAAGTTCCACTCGAGCAGTTTCTTCCCACCAACCGTTACATAATGGAACCGACTCCCAGGAAGATGCTTCCCCGATCACTATAATCTTTTCAAGTCAAAGGTTAACTGTTATCATCCGCACATGTCTGTATAAACTGTGTCGCTTACTCTGTAACGCTCTACCATAAGTGCAAGCCTTGTACAGAGTGAACATCATTATAAAAAAATATGGATGAGGCTGCTTTATCGGAATATTTCTGAACGAACAATTCGATAAAAGTATGTATTGTAGAAAAACGGGGGTCTTCGATGAAAGTAATTGTATTTGTAAAGTTATTGATTTGCTAAGCGAAAATATGTTATGTAATAAAAGATGAAAGCATGTTCTGTTCCTATTACTGTTCGCGCTACGAAGTCCTTATACAAATTCTAATTTGATCCTTTCAAGTCTTATAAGCAAAAGATTACATGTTGCCTTTACAAGACCGAAAGTGATATTGCTGATAAAGTGAACATAAAACCAGAACAGAAATTATGCACAAATTGTTTCGTAAGATTTCAAAAGGAACATAGTCCACAAAATGATATTAATACAACGGAAAAAAATACCACAATTGATAGAAAAAAAAAACCCTTAAATAATAGCGTTCGTCTGCTGGTTGTCTTCGCACATAAGCAGCGTTAAAAAATGTAAAAGTTAGGTACGGAAAGTAAAAGGCAAAGATATTGAAAAAAAGAAAAAAGATTATGACTGGTTTAGCTGCATTTTCTTATGATCTGAATGAAGAGGACTTAGCATTAGTGAAAATAATGATTGTACAAAGTGTATAGACGGAGACAGACTTTAGAGGCAACGAATGAGAAAATGGTAACACGTTCTCAACAAGAAAAGATCAAATTACTGACATTAGCTCCCGAGAGTTGGACCATTGCAAGAAAAATAAAAATAAAAATAAAATAAATAAATAAAAAAAAGTAAAAATAAATAAATAAAAAACAAAACATGCGAAGAGTTTTCAGTTTCAGAGCACCTGGCGAAAAGAACTAGAAACACAAATTGACAATAGGATTCTTGCTGAACCCGAGAGAAAAAATAAAATAAAAGGGGTACCAATTATTGATGACGTGAAAAACAAAATCATATATATATATATATATATATATATATATATATATATATATATATATATATATATATATATATATATATATATATATATATATATATATATATATATATATATATATATATATATATTTATATATATATGTGTGTGTGTATATATTATATGTATGCGTATATATATATGTGTGTGTGTGTCTGTGTCTTTATGTTTATATTAATATATATATGTGTGTGCGTATGTGTGTTTGTCTCTTTGAGTGTGTGTATGTGTGCTTATATTAATGTATATGTCTGTTTTTATATATACATATATGTGTGTGCATATATATGTGTGTGTATATATATGTGTGTGTCTGTGTATGTGTATGTTTATATTAATATATATATGTCTGTGTGTGTGTTTGTCTGTGTGTTTATATTAATGTATATGTCTATTTTTATATATATATGTGTGTGTGTGCATATATATATGTGTGTGTGCGTATATATATGTGTGTGTGCGTATATATATGTGTGTGTGTGCCTGTGTGCGTATGTTTATATTAATATATATATATATACGTGTCTGTGTGTGTGTGTTTGTCTCTGTGTGTTTGTGTTTATCTTTATGTATAATGTCTGTTTTTATATATATATATATATATATATATATATGTATGTGTGTGTGTTTGCATGTATATGTGTGTGTATATATATGTGTGTGTGTCTGTGTGCTTATATTAATGTTATGTCTGTTTATATATATATATATATATATATATATATATATATATATATATATATATATATATATATATATATATATATATATATATATATATATATATATATACGTTTATGTTAATGTTGTATGTTTATATTAACGAGTAAGAATGAAAAAGTCTTCACACGAATGGAGTTAAAAAAAATATTATGATTGGTTTGAGCAAATTTTTGTGAATTCCGTCCAAAAAGATGCATTACACTTATTAACCATGGCTACCAATCAATTTGCTTGTGATCGTATGATCAAAGCCGCATTGTTGATTCGTACGTCTATTTCACTCTTCCGCCAACTATAAACAATGACTGGAATTGCATATATCTGTGATATCAACAGCCGTAATTGCATGTTTCAGTTGTGTACAGACAAAAACTCAACTCTTAGAAACTATATTGAATATATTTGAAGGCAATGATTTTCATAGTGAACATACAATAATTTACAATGGACATCAACTGATCGGACTACATTAGCGTTCAATCTACAGTGCATGAGTTCATTGCTGTATTGAATGAAAAGATATTTAACCTTTGCCATCATCATTACATAAAAGAGTCACATTAAGCTTATCTAAAAGTAGCAATCGAGTATTTGCACAGTCATAGCTGCATTATTTTAATGGAAAATTTTGTTGTCCAACATGTAAAATTCTACTGGCAGAATCAAGCCACTCTTAATCTATTTGCAATATATCATAACGACATCAATAATGAGATGTCATGTGGTTATTATGCCATATCTGATCCTTTAAAACACAATCAAACTAGTTTTCTGTTTTACTAGCAAATATTCGCATGAAACTTCGACTTAGTAGCATCATAAATTAGGATAACGATGAAACAGTTTTACATAAATTAAACTAATGTACAATAAACTTGATCACAATCTCGATTTCTCATTGCAGAAACTGATTTTATGAGTTAAAAATACGTTATACCTCTCGTTGTCAAAACTCAGCTCTTGCTCCGATATGAAATCGGAGAGCTGAGTTCGAATTCCAGTCGAATTTGTTACATTCATTCAGGCGCATGTATTCTTGGGAAGTTATAAATCAGTACCCCCAACTATGGGTTAAATAATCTATCTGGATAAATCATTATTATTATCAAAATATTTTTAATCCAATATTGATTCGCAAAAAATAGTTATTCTTACAATCCAGAATATGTTCCAATTTTAAATAATCCACGCAGGGATGATAAGCCGTAAAAAAATTCATCCACATAACTATGGTCTTAATATTTTTCAGTTTTTGGTATTTATATATATATATATAATTTTTTTTTCAAGTATTTCATGGTCACATGTTTATAATTTGGTTTAGTTACCCTTTACCAGGATCACTTATTGAAAACCAGCAACGAGCGATTTATCGTCCGCTAAGATTCCTTTTTTTTTAACGAAAGATTTTAATTAAATTTTCTATGGCGGAGATTAAGGTTTAGATTTTTTTCTTCATGCATATTAATTTTGTTATTGTTGTTTATGAAATGTAATTCAGTAGTTTGGATTAGGGTTAGGAAATTTAATTCAACTGGTTCCTGTAAAAAAAAAAAAAATAATTAACAAACTGACGATAATTCACTTGTTTTCGTCAAATAAAAAGGAAGGTTTGCTATAACTTGTTTACTAAGCGGTCGATAAGTCGCTACTGATTTCTTAAGCGTGCCAGTCAATGATAGTTGCGTGAATATTTTTATTTTCCATGTTTTACAACAAATATATCCTGACTTCTCGCTTGGATGAAGAAATCCTTTCTGATTCTCAAAGTACCAGAGTATCATAAAAGGATTTTCACATCATCTGTGATCATTTCTTAGCTGCTCAATCTCGTCTTACTTAACGTAGGTTTCTCGGTCTCAAAGCGGAACTGATTAAATCTCAGAAGAGCCTGAAATTTGGTAGACGTTTTTGTTTACACTCCGATTCTGTATTTATATGCATAATACATAATCGGTTTAATATGATGTACCTTTAAATGAATATTTGGGCCCCAGAACAACAACAACAAAAACCCTGCCCAGTTTCAGCACTCGAAGAGGTAAAACGTTTGCATCTGGAAGAAAAAGAAGAAAACAGTAGCA
>CAHIKZ030001720.1:412500-445000 GCA_903632075.3 Acanthosepion pharaonis
ACAGTTATGTCAGCTCAAACACGTGTACCCACTAAAAATGACATTTATATTAATAGGAAATAATATCAGATTAAAAAATGTGTTTCCGCTCTGGGTTCGAAAATAAAGCTTGCCGATATAGATTCGAAATATATTTATTTGAGAGGTGTGTATTTTTTAAGTAGGTAACTGAACCTTGCCTTATCCTGACGGTCTCCTGTGTCCTAATTTGAAACGGGTTCGTTTTGGTTATAAGAGTGGTTTCCCTGATACAAGAGGCACATTTTCCTGTTCTTTTTCTAGAAAGTTGAGATTAATTTCAATGCTAAAAAAAGGACCCTTAACTCAAGCACAGGCACCCACTAATATGCATAAAACAATAAAGAATGCTAGATTTTTAAAAGTTACATTTAAAAAAGATTAAAACTAACAATTATATATATATATATATATATATATATATATATATATAGAGAGAGAGAGAGAGAGAGAGAGAGAGTCTTCCCCAAAATGTAGACACACTTCAGAAAAGGAAAGGCTTGTCTTTGGTAGTTTTATCAAAATGCGATAACACTGCCATACTGCATGAACTTCATGCAAATGATTAATTTTTTTCTAGCAAGACGATGTGTCGTCACACTACCAGTAAGACGTGCGAGATTATGTGAATGAGATTTTGCAAGGACACTGGCTAGGACGAAGAGTTGCAATCGAGGTGCAGTCGTGTTCCCACTCCCACCTCACTCGACAAACATCCCACCCCACCCCACACCACACCCCCTTGATTTAACACCTGCAGACGGGGAACCCTAACGGATAATGTGTATCGCTGAAAACTGACTACATTGGCTGCCCTTAGTCAAGAAACTGAAAATGCATGTTCAGCAATCCCACTCGACACTTTGGCAAATGTTCTTCAAACAGAAGTTCGCCGTACTAATAAATATCTGGAAGATAAAGGCTACCATTTTGGGCATCTTTTGGGATTGTAGAATCCAAAGGTAACTTATATTAATCTAGTGATGTCTGAATAAATTTAGTATTGCATGTATACATTTTTGGAACGGACTCTATGAAAATTTAACTTTCGTTTGTGTATTAAGATTCTTCTTGGTTTTTTTTTCCAAGCAAAATGATAAAAAATGCAATGTCAGTCGTTATCTTAGTGGAGAAAATTAATTTTTTGTTCTTAACTTAAACTTTTTTTAACATGTTCTCCAACAATAAAAGTAACCAATATATATAAATATAGTGAATCATTGGAAAAAATAAAACCAAAATTTTTTTTTTAAAATTTCTAATCAGGTGCCAATTTTTTGTAAATGATTTATATATATATATATATATATATATATATATATATATATATATATATATATATATATATATATATCAGGTCATCCCATAAGTTCTGTCCGAATTTTGAATAAAGAAAACAAGTGACCAAATGTTACATTTAATTACAGATTCAATCAACAATGTATTTTCCCTGATTATCTATGACTTCCTTCCATCTATTAACAAGCTTACTAATTCCATTACTGTAAAATTCTTTTGGCTTTGATTCGAAGAACTCACAAATGTCAGTTTTAACCTCTTCCTGTGTTACAAAAGCTGTTTCTTCCAAATGATTCTGTAAGCTACGAAACAAATGGTAGTCTGAAGGAGCAAGATCGGGAGAATAAGGTGGATGAGGAATTTTCTCCCAACCAAGTTCTTCGATCTTTTGTGACGTGATTCTTGCTGTGTGGGGTCGCGCATTGTCCTGATGAAACATCACCTCTTTTCGATTCACTAGAGCAGGTCTTTTTTTCCTCAAAGCTTGGTTCAAACGCTCTAATTGCTGACAGTATATTTGAGCATTAATTGTTGCATTAGGTGGTAAGAATTCAAAGTGGATTATTCCTTGGTGATCCCACCAGATTGAAAGAAGAACCTTTTGCCCATGAAGTTCCCTTCTCGGCTGTGGCTGGGGTCCTTCCCCTTTACCAAGCCACTGTCTACGACGCTTAACATTTCGATAAAAGATCCATTTTTCGTCGCCAGTCACAAGTCTATCCAAAAAAGGTGAAACAAGTTGGCGAGAATGGAGAGAAGAGCAGATGTCAACTCGGGATTTGAGGTTGTTTTCAGACAATTCATGAGGCACCCATTTTCCAAGTTTAGGAACTTTTCCAAGTTGTTGAAGATGATGATGAACAGTTGTATGGTTTGAACTGAGAACCACTGCCAATTCCTCAACTGATAAAGCAGGATTTTCTTCAAGGGCTGCTTCAAGAAGTTTTTCATCAAACTCAACTGGACGTCTGGTTCGATCTTCATTTTCATTTTTGAAATCTCCACCTCTGAATTTTGCAAACCATCTTCTGCATGTTCTTTCATTCACACATTCCTCTCCATAAACTGAGTGAATGTTTCTAGCCGCTTCGACTGCTGAGTTTTCTTTCTTGAACTCATAAAGCATTATGTGCCTCAAATGATTCTTGGGTACTTCAATGTTAGCAGGGTTTTAATCAAACAAAATTTAATTTTATTGTTCTCTGAAATAAAATTTGATCAGTTTAAATGTATCTAAACATAAAATAATGTTCAGCTCCATTAGACATTATAAAGTACTCTTTAAATTTCGTTCATTTTAACAAAAAGTTAAAATTCGGACAGAACTTATGGGATGACCTGATATATTATAATTAATCAAATAATTAAGAAAGAAACAACAAATATAAACTACTCTATTACCCGCAATAAATTTCACAAGAAATATGTCAGAAACCTCAAGGAATTTGAACATAAGATTATATAAACAAAAAAGGGATCATTTACCAGTACACACACACACACACACACACACACACACACACATATATATATATATATATATATATATATATATATATATATATATATATATATATATATAAACGGTAAAATTCAGAGCATTTGAACAGATCTTAATGTTGCACAAACTATACCCTTTACTCTTCGTGAGACTACTGTATATATATAGCGACGTAGAATACTTTAAAAAAAAAAAATGTGAAAAACATGTTAAAGTCATTTTATAGTCCTGTGGTTCGGGGTTTTGCCTAGCAGTTATTTCCAAACATAATTTGCTTCTAAAACCACATATATCAATTATAAAAAATGCATGAATGTTTGAAAAAAACCCACCAAAAATAAGTAAATACATAAATAAAGAAGAAGAAGAAGAAGAAGAAGAAGAAGAAGAAGAAGAAGTACCACCACCACCATGGCAAAAAATTTCCGGTCATCAAAGTTTTTCATTTGATGGCACTTTTGATCTTTTTTGAAATATAAAAAAACATCCTTTATCCGAATGTGTTTTTAAAGTCATAAAAATGCAAGATGAAAAATAAACTTTGTAATCATTTTGCTGCCAAAATCAGACTAATTGAATTTTGATGATGTTGAGACCATCATAAACCAATCCTGTAATAAACCTCTAGTCAAACCTCGTCTTTTCTGAAAACGCTTGTAATGCATTTTGTCCAAAATGCTTGCCTGTCAAAAATATTATAACGCAAGCGATAAGTGTGACTCAGACAAGCCAGCTTACTTTTTTTTAAAATTCATACTCAATTAACAAGTCAGAATTGGTCTGATTTTCTTAAATTGAGAACATGATTTTCCATGTTTCATTTAGTGTCTGACGATGGTCAAAATAAACTACGGAATACTAACAGAATGAAATTGCTTATTCGTTAATCAAATAATCAAACCACGTCGCGCATACTTTATAGATGATCTAATTCATTGTTTTTGAACTGTGATTCAAAATACTTTTGGGCCTGAAGAAACATAGACTGAGACTTCATATTTTTAAAAATTAGGATGCTGTATTTTCCACAGTCACAAAGTTTGTGCACACAACAATCATCGAACTCACTAATGGAATTAATTTAGTTTATCTTCAGATTAGATAAAAGATTTATAATTTGGGTTTATATTTGTTTAGTCGGGCACATTTCCAAATTTTGACAATGACGATTTGGAGTAATATTCGTTAGCAAATTACAATGCGAACTTGTTACAATGTAGCGTTACAATGAAATCCCGAAAATATTTTGTGACTAAACTGAAAGGCCTACACATCTTTCTCAGGATCTAAAAACAACAACAAAAACAACAACAAAAGTAACTTGCTTCATATAAAATCCAGTACTTTGAGAATATGACCATTCTTGTGAATATTTATTACTTTACCCACTATTGACATTTCCATCCTTAAAACATTTATCCGTCCTCGGTATGACGATAAACTACGTCCAACAGCAAGGCCTCGGATCAGGAGGTTTTGAGGAGAATTGGAATCACAAAATTTAATTGCAATATGTTTTTAAGGTATTTGACTCGGGGGTGGTAGTAAAATTTTGAGTCCCAGTTATAGGCAAATAGTTGAACCCCAAAATGGGGTCAAAACACTATGAAAGTTTAAAAATAGATTTAATACCAGAAATATTTTTGTAAAAAATTATTATCAGCAGTAAATTATTACCATATTACCAACAATACAAAGAAAAAAATTATTACCAGTTTATATTATTACCATATTACCAACTATGCATGTTTGCATTCTTTTGAAAAAAATATTAACAGCAGTAGGATATATAAACAATGCATGTTTGCAAAAAAAAAAATTAAACAGTATATTAAAATTTTACCAACATGAATGTTTGCAAAAAAAAAAAAAATTATTACCAGCAGTATATTATTACCATATTACCAACAATGCATGTTTGCAAAAAAAAAAAAAAAATTATTACCAGCAGTATATTATTACCATATTACCAAAATTATGAAAATGTTTAAAAAAAAAAAAAAATTATTATTAGCAGTATATTATTATTTATATTATGTTTGAAAATGTTTTTAAAAAATTAAAAAATTTTTACTAAAAAAAAAATATTATTACCATTATATTACATAATTACCAAAATGCACATTTTAAAAAAATAAAAAAATTATTATAATAGCAGTAATTATTTTTTATATTTTAACATTAAAGCATGTTAAAAAAAAAAAAAAAAATTAATACTTTATATTATTGAATATCACCAACAATGCATGTTTGCAAAAAAATAAAAAAAATTATTACCAGCAGTATATTATTACCATATCATTTTTAAATGCAATGCATGTTTGCAAAAATAAAAAAATATTATTTTTAATGTATGTTTGCTGAATATAAAAAATATTACCAACAATATTATAAACCAAAAAATTAAAAAAGATTTACCAGCAGTATATTATTACCATATTACCAACAATGCATGCTTGCAAAAAAAAAAAAAAAAATTTAGTATCAGCAGGATATCAATTATTGGAAATGAATCTTGACAATAAAATCATTTACACTTAATTTTTTTTTAAAAAAATAATAAAGATCATAAATTTAAACAAATTGGGTAAAATTTGATGTTTCCCCCTCAAGATTATTATAGGAAATTTTAGCGTCTTTTTTGTAGTAAAAAACATTGATTTCTAAATTCTTGCAAAAATCAAATAATTGCCGAATTTTAAAGAAATTTTCAGGGCTTATCCACAAATGAATAAAATTATTTTTGAAATTGTGTTTTAGAATATCATGTTACCCTTCCGCATAATTATTTGTTTAACTTAATTTTATACAGTTTCGAGAAATTAAATTTTACATCCTTCATATGCATATTAGCAGGATATCCTTGGAGAATTTAAATTATCATTTTGATTTTTAAAAATTTTATTATGAAATCTGCCCTGAATTTAAAATAAACAATGCAAAAAAAACTAAGATATTATTTAATCAGAATTTAATTTTTAATTGAAATTTTTATAAATGAAGATATATTAAAGACGTCAGGAGAATTTGTTTCGATGAATAATGCATTTTTACAAGAATTGTTTTCACTTTTTATAAAAATTTTAATTAGAATAATTTAAGTTAATAATTTTAGTTTTAGATATTTTTATGTTTTGTATTAATTTCACCCTTTTAGATGATTAGGAAAAAACTATCTTTACTAATAACAAAGAGAAAAGCTTAGTACAAACACCAAATACTTTTAAAAAGAATTTGGAATTTTTTTGTTGGCGTCATGCTGATTTTTGTAGATGCGATCGTTCATACACGACATTATCAGAAAATAAGAGCGATAGCAATTGTAAATTTAAAGGCAAAAATTTCTAAAATTTCAATAAAAGATTAGATTAGGGATAATATTTTCCTAAATTTTTAAGATTACTTTAAAATTATATATAAAGGCGCTCACGTTATATTACATTATTTTTATTTTTTTTTTATAATTTTTATTCTCCGTAGAACATTAAATAAACATCAATCTGTCATCAAGCTGTCAACACAAGAACAGATTAAATTAACAGATACCGACGTGTTAAATAAATGCATTTCTGTGATATTTTAAATATAATGTTAAATATTTGTTTCAAAGCAGATTAAATATACTTTAAATTAGCTAATATTTTTCAAATAAAGCTTTAGAAAATGATATTTTATTTTTGGAAGATTTTTTAATAAAGAGAATTGCAATGCAATAAACGCGGACAAAAAATGCCGCTAAAATCAAATTTTTTAGCAAAAAAAAAAAAAAAGAAAAAAAAGAAAGTCCTCTTGTCAATTTAAATTAGTTTTGAAACAGAGCAGAGTATTTTGCTTATTAAAAATATTAAACTTCATGTGTTAGCTTGAAATTAAAACTAAAAATAAATGCTGCAAGAATGATTTTTCATTTTTAAAATTCATTTTAATTTTAACTATTGCGAATCTGTGAAGGTATATATATATATATATATATATATATATATATATATATATATGTGTGTGTGTGTGTGTATGTTGTATTTTATGTATGTATATATATATATATATATATATATATATATATATATATATATATATGCGATGGGGTTTTTTTCATTTCAAAACAAAAGATAAATGTATTTCAAGATTAATTTTTCAAATCAAACTAAAGTTCATCATGAAAATAATGAAATAAAAAACACATTTTAGCTTTTTATTTATTTTATTTTTATTAACAGATTTTATTTATTTATTTTTTTTTATCATGAGGTGACTTTCGAACGATCTAATTGGTTTGCCTGGCTGCTGATGGCGAACACGGACGGATCCGGGTACAGCTCGACCAAACAGGGAAGTCGCCAGACTTTGGCAGGGTCGAAGCACTTATGAGATACGAGAACAAAACTGTTGAAATTAGGGCAACTCGCGAAATGAGCTTCCGGAACTATGACGTCATTTCCTCTACCGATTTGACATATCCGTTTACCACAATGGTGCTTATTTTATACACTCCCACTTTTTTCCTCCAGTTCGGAATTATTTTTTTTCTGTGGCCACCCGCTTATTACCCGGTATATTCCTCTTTTTCGCGACATTTTCCTTTGACCCTTTGACTTGTCGATTTACCATCAGCTACGAATCCAAATTTCCCTTTGGCCTTTTCTTTTTCTACTTTTTTTTTTTTTTTTTTTTGAAATCAAAGCGGTTTATTTTCTTTCTTTTTTTTCCTTCGTACACATTTTTCTTTCTTCGGTTCCATTAACCCATGACAATGAATGAGGGAAAATGTGTGCACCCATGACTGTTACCTTTTGCCAGACTGACTTAGGACGATATAAGAGGTGATCGTTTTCACCTACGCATATATATGTATATGGTGATATAAGAGGTGATCGTTATCCATACGCATACATATATATATATGTATATGGTCCAAGGGAAAGAATTGTCCAATCCCCGATACACTGAAGGAAGACGTTCGGATATTCTATGGCTCTCGTTTAATGCAATAGGGGATGTGCTGCCGCAGGATTAGAATCCCAGCGATTAGGCACCCTTTATAACGAAACAGTGACCTGACCTGAAAGCAGATACGGAGAGAACATTTACTATATATGCGTGTACAACGTCCGGAGAAACAAAGAAACTGAAGGAATTACACTTATTTCATGACATTTCATTATTCCTTGTTTTAATTTGTACTATAGGGTTTAGTGGACAATCATGACTTTCCGCAACTACCTTGCTTTTGTTGTTCGAAGTAATTTTTACCCTTTACAGTTCTTTTTGTTCCTGATCTGCCATCCATTCATACAAACCCGCTGTTTCAACCTGTTTCTTTTGTCTGCGCCCTGTGAGTACTAAATTCTCCAAGCTCACTTTCCTTATTAAAAATCTCAAAATTTCAAAAGTTCGTAATTTCTTTTTTGCTCACAAGTTCTACCCAAAGTAATTTCATCAATTTTCCTTTGTTTATAAAGATATTTTTCTATGTCAAAATATTTGCTTATTTTCTGGAATACATCTTTCGTTATCTTTTCTATTATTTCCAGCATTGCAAATTATTTTCTATCAGTTACAACTCTACTTAACATTTTCCATGATTTCCAATGACTCGTGTCCTTTTCTATGATTTCCAATGCTTTGTTTCATTTTTCCTGATAACCCAATGCTTGCTATAATTTTCTATGATTTCCAATGCCTCGTATCATTTTCTATGATTTCCAATGCTGGGTATAATTTTCTTTCATTTCCAATGCCTGTTATAATTTTCAATGACATCCAATGCTTGCTATAATTTTTTATGATTTCCAATGCCTCGTATCATTTTCTATGATTTCCAATGCCTGGTATAATTTTCTTTCATTTCCAATGACTGGTATAATTTTCTATAATTTCCAATGCCGGGTATAATTTTCTATGATTTCCAATGCCGGGTATAATTTTCTATAATTTCCAATGCCTGGTATAATTTTCTTTCATTTCCAATGCTTGCTATAATTTTCTATGATTTTCAATGCCTCGTATCATTTTCTATGATTTCCAGTACCTCGTATGATTTTCTATAATTTCCAATGCCTGTTATAATTTTCTATGATTTCCAATTCGTATCATTTTCTATCACTTGCTATAATTTTCTATGATTTTCTGGTATAACTTTTCCTTCATTTCCAATGCCTGGTATAATTTTCTATCATTTCCAATGCTTGCTATAATTTTCAATGCCTCGTATCATTTTCTATGATTTCAATGATTTTCTATAATTTCCAATGCCTGTTATAATTTTCTATGATTTCATTTTCTATGATTTCCAATGCCTGGTATAATTTTCTATGATTTCATTTCCAATGCATTTGCCTGTATAACTTTCCTTCATTTCCAATGCTTGCTATAATTTTCTATGATTTTCAATGCCTCGTATCATTTTCTATGATTTCCAGTACCTCGTATGATTTTCTATAATTTCCAATGCCTGTTATAATTTTCTATGATTTCCAATGCCTCGTATCATTTTCTATGATTTCCAATGCTTGCTATAATTTTCTATGATTTCCAATGCCTGGTATAACTTTCCTTCATTTCCAATGCCTGGTATAACTTTCCTTCATTTCCAATGCTTGCTATAATTTTCTATGATTTTCAATGCCTCGTATCATTTTCTATGATTTCCAGTACCTCGTATGATTTTCTATGATTTCCAATGCCTGTTATAATTTTCTATGATTTCATTTCCAATGCCTCGTATCATTTTCTAATATGATTTCTAATACCCTATATCATTCTCTATGATTTCTGATGCCTCGTATCATTTTCTATGATTTCCAATGCTTTGTCTCATTTTTCTTTATATACAATGCTTGCTATAATTTTCTATGATTTCCAATCCCGGGTATAATTTTCTTTGATTTCCAATGCTTCGTATCATTTTCTATGATTTCCAATGCTTCGTATCATTTTCTATGATTTCCAGTGCCTCGTATCATTTTCTATGATTTCCAATGCTTCGTATCATTTTCTATGATTTCCAATGCTTCGTATCATTTTCTATGATTTCCAATGCTTCGTATCATTTTCTATGATTTCCAGTGCCTCGTATCATTTTCTATGATTTCCAGTGCCTCGTATCATTTTCTATGATTTCCAATGCCTCGTATCATTTTCTATGATTTCCAGTGCCTCGTATCATTTTCTATGATATGCAATGCTTGCTATAATTTTCTATGATTTCCAATGCCTCGTATCATTTTCTATCATTTCCAATGCCTGGTACAATTTTCTACCATTTCTAATGCCTCGCATTATTTTCTATGATTTTCAACATTGCAAATATTTTTCTGCTGTTTCCAATTGGATGTATTATTTGTTTAATAAATATATTTCTGTCATAATTCATTTGATCCAAATGAATAAATATTTGGATGTAACCAAATTATTTTCATTTGTTACCAGCCCTTACTCCCAAACTTATTTCATGAGAGCACATCTAAAGACTATGATTCTACTGTATTATTATAATTTTCATCAATGACCTTTCTGACGTCATCATTTCTCAACGCGGTATCTAAGCTGATGGCACAATTATTTACTCCTGTCTTAATAATAAGCAAGGCCGATTTGATACGGTCAAATTGGCAGTTGATCTCAAAAATGTCCTAAAATCTTGTTAACTGGTGCAAGGAATGGCCTGGTTACTTTAATGCCCCCAAAAGCAAAAACTCTCTCTTTTAAACTTCTGAAAGAATCTTTTTTACCTTCCATCTTGCATGGCTGATACAAATATTTTAAACTGACCGTTAAGTTGCTGGAGTCTCCTATAGTAGTTGGTTCGTGGAAATAAATTATAACTTGTGTCTGATAACTTGCTTTAAATTAATCTCTGAAATGGGTGACAGTCGATCGTTGATTATAATGATTTAGAATGTAAAATAGAAGAGAACCTGATCATTGAAAACTTTCAGAATGACTTTGATCGCCGAAAGTCTGTGTATATAAATCATTAAAAAACCTTAAATATAAAGCTTTGATTTAAAGATGAAAATACTTTTGTTACAGTCCAATAACAATGTCTCTTAGTTTGCCGACGTCCAACCTCTTTATATTTTGAACAGGAAACACGGTTTCAAGACGTCCTGGCTATAACAATAAACTACATCCAGCAGCAAGGCCTCTGATCAGGATATTGCAGGTTCTGAGGAACGTGGAACTGCCACTTGCTGTTGTTCCCAGGTCAACTCTGACCTGGTCTAGTAACACCTGTTACGGTCCCTGTTATAGGCAAATAGTGACCCCCCCCAAAAAAAAAACACTATGAAAGTATAAAAATATATTTTATGGTAAAAATACCAACAATACATATTTATATAAAAAATCATGAACAATACATATCTATAGTAAATTTACCAACATTACAAAAGTAAATAAGACAATCAATCGACCATGATTACATTTTATAGTAAAGTTACCAACAATATATTTTATAGCAAACAGACCAACAATACATTTTATTTGTAGTTTAAGACAAACAATTGCGTTCAAAATATATGAAGTTGAAGCCATAAAATTGCGTTCAAAATATTTAGATTTCAGCATTAAAATAACCCATAGAGGTGTTGATATGCCACTAAACAAAATCAGCAAGCCAAATCACAGTTCCAAGGCCGAACCAAGGACTGTAGATCATTATCAACTTCGGCATAATCTAGTAGAAGACTACATAGGTGTTGCATATTATGGAACATTATGTGAGACTATCTTAATAATTATCCCTTTTGGTATGCCCTAAGATAACATATATTTATTATGTTTAGCAACACATCAAATAAAATACACGAAGAGTGTGTTACACCAATTTAAGAGAATATTTTCTTCCTACGAAATCAGCATGCGAGAACTTTCTTTTACATCGACTCAAACTGGTTTGCTGTTTGGTAGGCGCCCACCAAGCATTTTATCGACATTTAAAGGACCTTCTACGTGGTCGATCATGACTCTCCATAAATTCGTGTCATTTGTAGCTCTTAGTAAAGTTTTGCTTTTTGCTTTGAATCCCTATTCTGCCAAGCATTGGCATAAGTTCGTTAGGTAAGTTATGCATTGTTCTTCTCACTCCCTCTTATCTTCAAAATGTCCCGTAAATATCAATTTTTCTAAACCTTCTTTCCTCATTATGTGACCTAGAAATTTCAACTGTCTCTTTCCGGCGTTAAGTATAAGTGTCCTTTTTACATTCATGTTCTCTTCGTCGTTGCTCGTTCAGTCGATAGTATCCTCAGCATCCTTCTGTAGAACTGCATTTCTGTTAACTCTTCTTCGTCTTTTATGAGATTGTCCAGCATTCATGGCCATATAGGAGAATAGAAGGAATTGGAAGGCATCTTTCCCTGTGTCAATGCGCCTTCCGATTTCGGTGTTACATTTTCTGAACTCTGTTAAAATTTGATATTTAAATTGTTCTACATGCTTGAGTTTAGTATCTCCAATTTGCAATTTGTATGTTCAGCTGTTCCTTCTACTGACAATCATAATTTCTGTTTTCTTAAAATTGATGTTTAGTCCTTTCTTCTCGCTTTCTTTCACTACCTTTCTGTAGTTTTCTTTCGGGATCTGCTATCAACACTGTGCCATATGCATATCTAAGATTATTAAGATTGTGGCAGCCATTAATGAATCCTGGTAGGACTTTTAAATCTCTTAGGATCGTCTCAAAATAAAAGTCGAATAAATCCGGGGCGACACATTTTTGCCTCACATACTTTTCTATTTTTATGCATTTACTGATTTCATTTTCTATCCATACGCAGGCAGTTTGTTCACAGTATAAGTTATGGATTATTCGAATATCTTTCCCAAATAAATCAAGCTTACCTAACAGTTCGAATAGTTCTTTTAGTTTAATATGACATAACATTACAGAAATACAATACTTACAGGGAATCGACCATGGCCATTGATGGACTGGTTCGTACAACGTGTTTGATATTCAGGAAACATTTCAAATCAGAAACAACAAATAATGAATAAAATACGGTATTTTCTTCATGAAGCGTAAGTTTAGAATATTGTCTTTTAACGAATACATAAGTAGGGATTATTTAAGTAAAGTGATAATCACACTTTTTTTTTAGCTAAGTTTATTTGTTCTTTTTCAACGCGAAATAGATTAGAGACATGATAACGGAAATAGCAACACCGGAACAGGAAGTGTACAGGCAGAATAAATTGTAGGATTTGTTTAAAATCATTTCACCTATTACCTCGTCGTTACAAGACAGTTTGCAAGCCCATCTCTCGTTTTAATTATGAATGCAGCCAGTTCGACCCTTACTGGGTGCCACACAGTTTTAGCCTTATAACGGAGTAAGCGAATTTCGTAGACATTAATGAAACACGTTCAGGTTATCCAATATATATATATATATATATATATATATATATATATATATATATATATATAAAATATAAAAACATTAAAGTCAACAATCTGTTATTTTAAAATGCTGTAAGAATCAAATAATTGTATGACCTTATCTGAAAAAATCAGTTATTTTAAAATGCTGTAAGAATCAAATAATTGTATGCCCTTATCTGAAAAATAATAAAGAAAACAGAAACAAAGAAAACGACAAAACGAAGGTGTAAGTTGAATATGGATGCATCCAATAAATTAAAAATGGTAATGATTAAATGTAGATTTTTATCGCTTAAATTTACAAAATAATCAGCCAGATATAAGCAAGAATTGCTAATTTGGCAAACCTAAATTATTCTCCTGTCTCACTTAATCTCTCAAGGTATTTGCATCAACTTTACTGTTTTACTTTCGTTATGGGTAAAAGATTCGATTTCAATATAAGAAATTTAAAACAAAAAATTGAAACAATAAACAACCCTGTTAAGATGACAGAAGATAACGATTGAAATGGCATTTCCATTTCTGAAAATCAAAGTTGATTGGGAAGCAAGAAGATGGAAGAGAGTTCCACAGGTGGTAAGTGTGAGAGAAGAAACTGTTAGCATAGAACTTACGGTTACATCTAGCGGCCATTTCAACCGTAAAATGATTAGACCTTGCTGCCAATCTAGTACGGCGCTGAAATTAACAAAAGCTTTGACAGAACAATTACCATGGAAGTATTTGCAGAAAATGTTGTCACACACACACACACACACACACACACACACACACACACACACACACACACACACACATATATATATATATATATACGAGGGTCATTCAATAAATACGGTGAATTTTTCGATATAAGGACTTCTAATACAGATAGAAGCTTACTTTTTTATTTTTATTTTGTTTTACTTCTTTTTCACATGGATTTAATTTTTTTGCAGATTAAAAAAAAAAAACTTTGAGAGTTTGGCGATTAACAAAGATGGCCGACCAAGAAGCATGCTCCAGGATTGAACAGCGGTCAGTTATCAAGTTTTTAGTTGCTGAAGGTGCAAACCAGTTGAAATTCATAGGAGAATGTCAACTGTGTATGGTGCCACATGTTTCAGCCAAAAAAATGTCTACAAGTGGGCTAAATTGTTTAAAGAAGGACGGAGCAGTTTTGAGGATGAAGACAGGCCTGGGAGGCCTACAGAAGTGAGGTCTCCTGAGGTGATCGAATCAGTCAATGACCTCATTCAGTCTGACAGAAGAACTACTGTGAACTGCTGAGGAAGGTCAAGAAAGACATAAAGAACAAACGCAGGGGTCATCAGTCAGAAGGAGTCATCTTGCATCATGACAACGCAAGGCCTCACACAGCAGCCCAAACGGTGCAGACCATCAATGAGCTGGGCTGGGAACTGCTCCCTCATCCCCCCTTACAGCCCAGACCTTGCCCCTTCAGACTTTCACCTGTTTGGTCCCTTGAAAGCGTTCACGAGAGGCACGAAGTTTAAAAGTGACGATGAAGTCAAAAGTGTTGTGAGCGACTGGCTGAGACATCAGTCCAAAGATTTTTACGCTGAGGGAATACGGAAGCTTGTGCACAGATGGGAAAAGTGTGTGCCAGTGCTGGGAGACTACGTTGAAAAAAAAAAAAAAAAGGTAAGCTTCTATTTGTATTAGAAGTCCTTATACCGAAAAATTCGCCTTATTTATTGAATGACCCTATAATATTATATATTATAGTATAATAATTTATATTTGGGTAGCAAGCATTTTTTTAAATATCTTTCATTAATTACACTAGACAAGAAAGATTTAATTAATTTTTTATTTAGTTTTTCCACCATCCTTAACTTTTTCTGTTTTTATAAGGTAAAATTGAAGAAAAATTTCCATAATTTTAATTTTCCTAACGATTTGGGTCACTATTTAAAGCCATTTTCAAAAGGATTTTTTGTTATATATATATATATATATATATATATATATATATATTAATGTAAACTTGAGCAGCAACCTTTCTTTTAAATATTTCATTAAATACAGCAGACAAGAAAGATTTAATTAATTTTTCATTTAGTTGTTCCAGCATCTTTACGTGTTTTCGTTTTATAGAAATAGGGGACTAAAGAAAATTTCCATAATATTCATTGTCCCTAGCGTTTTTCAGATTACTTCTTTAGCCATTTTCAAGATAATTTTGTTACACACACACACACACACACACACACACACACACACACACACACACACACACACACACAAAATATATATTATATATATATTTGTATATATATATATATATATATATATATTCGCAAATATATATAATATATATATAAAATATATATATAATTCCATAATATATATATATATATAGATATATGATAAATTCAATAATATATATTTATATATATATAATTCAAAATTTTATAAAATATATATATATATATATATATATATATATATATATATATATATGATGAATTATCAAATCCTTCTTCGACATGACACTGTTCAGTATCCCTACATTTCTCAAATTATTCAGCAAACGCTATACATTGCCCTACTACCACTGAGTAATATTTAAAAAGCTACCGAATATAAATTCTCTAGTTACTGGATTACGCACACTTTGAATATAATAAATAAATATGCCTGAACATAATCTCTACTGGTTGATCAAATATATCTGGGGAATCAGAGGCTTTGGCAATAAGTCGCATCACTCACATTTGGTTCTCTGTTAAAGTGAAGAGATTTCAAACCGTGGTTGATATTACGGAAAATACGACGAGGCAAGGCAGAATGCTGAATGTTTGAAAAAAGGACAAGAAAAGGAAACTCTTGGGTTAACAAAAGAGTTGCAATAAGATACCAAAACTTGTCAAGTGATCCGTGATCATTTTGTAGGAATTGATGTGTTATAAAAGATCGTTCAGTTTGTCTTTACTTGAAAGGCTCTATTTAGAGGCAAAGTAACAACGTTGTTTTTATTGGGTATAACATCTGTCTGTCTTAGTTTGATTATATTTCTTTCTTTCTTTCTTTCTTTCTTTCTTTCTTTCTTTCTCAGTCTGTTCATTATCTATCTATCTATCTATCTATCTATCTATCTAACTTCTTAACGTTTCGCCGGCGTCTGTTAGTGTTGGCTTCTTCAGATCTGAAGGAGCCAATACCAACATACGCGCAGAACAGTTTATGCATATAGGTTTGGAGATAAGGTTAAACTCCCTAAACTTGAGCAAGTTAAGATTGTAGTAATCGGGAAAACATCCTGTAGAGAGTCGGTTCCAATGAGTAGTAGTGCGCGGGAAGAAGCCGCTCTAGTAGAACTTACTTCTCACGATTATTATAAGGGCGGAATGCAGGGGGGGGGTTTCATGCCACAATACGCATAGAGTATGGCGGGTCCTGTCCGTGAAGGTTAGAACTGATGGAACTAAGGAATGTAATTCGCCTGAGCACTTTCCATAGAAGTAGCGATAGAACAGTCAGAGTCTTGCAAAAATCTCTTCTGGATGGGTGTACAATAATTCATCACCCACAAGGACGCGGATACGTACTCCATTTTCGGCCTGATCTGGCTCTTGTAAAAGTAGAGGATATCATGATGAGTCAGGTACTTACAGGGAGGGTTACAGGGAACCGACCATTTTTCCAGCATCTTTGGCAATGGATCGTATGTATGAGTTCCACTTGAGGTTTTGGCTAAGGCGTTCAAAGCACGGATCCTCCCTGGGGAGACATTCATTTATCATGGCTGGCGGTAGTTAGGGGTTCGATCGGCGATCATGGAATATAACTAGTTTAGTTTCCGAGCCATTGAATGTAAGCAGTCAGTTGTTGCCTCTTAATGAGCTGTTAGAGCTTGGTCAGAGGTGAGATCAGCTGCCAATTTCTGGTCATCAAGAGTTTTGGAGGTGCAGCTATATATCGTTGTATCATCAGCATAGATATTCACAAATGATCAGTGCATACACTTAAATAAAATAATATATGAAAAAACCAAAAAAGATGGCAGGCCTGGAGAAGTGTTTCCTGGGGAAAGCCAGCGTCTATTTCTAGGGCTCCGGAGGACTGGCCATCGGAGGAGAGATCAGCTGCCAATTTCTGGTCATCAAGAGTATTGGAGGTGCAGCTATATATCGTTGTATCATCAGCATAGATATTCACAAATGATCAGTGCATACACTTAGGCATATTATATGTAAAGTAAAAAGATGATAGGCCGTAGAAGTGTTCCCTGGGGAAAGCCAGCGTCGATTTCTAGGGCTCCGGAGGACTGGCCATCGGAGGAGAGATCAGCTGCCAATTTCTGGTCATCAAGAGTTTTGGAGGTGCAGCTATATATCGTTGTATCATCAGCATAGATATTCACAAATGATCAGTGCATACACTTAGGCAAATAATATATGTAAAGTAAAAAGATGGCAGGCCTGAGAAGTGTTCCCTGGGGAAAGCCAGCGACTATTTCTAGGGCTCCGGAGGACTGGCCATCGGAGGAGAGATCAGCTGCCAATTTCTGGTCATCAAGAGTTTTGGAGGTGCAGCTATATATCGTTGTATCATCAGCATAGATATTCACAAATGATCAGTGCATACACTTAGGCATATTATATGTAAAGTAAAAAGATGATAGGCCGTAAAAGTGTTCCCTGGGGAAAGCCAGCGTCGATTTCTAGGGCTCTGGAGGACTGGCCATCGGAGGAGAGATCAGCTGCCAATTTCTGGTCATCAAGAGTTTTGGAGGTGCAGCTATATATCGTTGTATCATCAGCATAGATATTCACAAATGATCAGTGCATACACTTAGGCAAATAATATATGTAAAGTAAAAAGATGGTAGGCCTGAGAATGTTCCTGTGGAAAGCCAGCGTCGATTTCTAGGGCTCCGGAGGACTGGCCATCGGAGGAGAGATCAGCTGCCAATTTCTGGTCATCAAGAGTTTTGGAGGTGCAGCTATATATCGTTGAAAGAAAGATAGAATAGAAAGGAAGACAAATAGCAAGAAATAAAGAAAGACTAAACAAAATATAGGCAGGATAGAAAGAAAGTTTAAAAAACAAAAGAAAGCCAAAACAGGAAAAAAGACGGAAAGATCAAGTAATAAAGAGAAAAAGACTAAAGAAAATATATAGAGACAGACAGAAATATACATATATATATATAAAGAAAGGTAGAATGACAAAAAGACAGACAAGAAAGAAAGAAACCAAAAAAGAACAAAAATTTAACAAAACTGAAAGAAGGAAAAGCAAAAAGATGGAAATAAAGAAATGAAAAAGAAAGGCAGATGAAAGAAAAACAGACAGACGAATAGTAAAAAAGAAAGAAAAAAGAAAGAAAGCAAGCAAGGAATAAAGAAATCAAGCAAAGAAAGAAAGAAAGAAAGAAAGAAAGAAAGAAAGGAAGAAAGAAAGAAAGGGCTATATTAGAATGAAGAACCTATATGCAAAAGGAAAGTTTAGGGTGAATGTTTTGGGAAACATTCAGCACAAAGGACACACACACACACATATGGAGAGAGAGAGAGAGAGAGAGAGAGAGAGAGAGAGAGAGAGAGATCAGGTACAGGTGCCATCAAATTACAAATGACAATATGATTAATGCTGGGAGTTGGCAGGTGAAAAAGTGTGTTTTTTTGGCTTCGTTTAAAAGATTTGGAAGTTGCCATGTGAAGTATTGGGCGTGCGTAAATACATACACACGCGTGCACACACACACACACACACACAGAGCCGCACATGCGCGCACGATGTTAGGAGACAGACGTCAAGAAAAAGAATGCCAAGTCGCCCTTCTCCATATCGTATATATATATATATATGTCTATAGGCTATGGAGACATATCTATATATTCTTTTAATCTTATATATTTTCTCTTTATATTATATTTTTCATTTTTATATTATTTATATCTCTCTCTCTCAAACATATTTCATCCTTGAAGCTGAGAATAAGCACAGTTGGTTAAATTAAACTAAGTGGAAGAGAACACATTGGTTGTTTTATATGACTAATGACTAGACTCTGTCATGATTGACAAAGGGTAAAACAGCATTTTATTGCATCTACTGATAATTGGGGAGGGGATTGTACAAGTACACATTCTCTCCTTCGTCATCACTCGTGGCAAGGAAAATAAAGCGATATTTTGTCATGATGCACACACACACACACACATATATTACTTTCTCTGACGATCTGTCTAGGTGAAACCTAGGTAGGTTTGTCTGGCTCACTAGGTGTATCTAGGTCTGCTCTACGGTTGTATTGAGCGCTTTTGTTAGTTGTTTACTCGTATCGGGGTTTTTTCTTTGGGCTTCAGACCTGCATTTGTGCGATTGTTTTTGTCGGCAGAAGTTCATGTTTGTAGTTCTTTCTTTTTTCCCCTCGAAATTGATTTGATTATTAGCAAATCAAAAATTCGAGGGTTTTTCGAAACGAGTCTAGTTATATATATATATATATATATATATATATATATATATATATATATATATATATATAGTTAAATAACAGTAAAATTGTACAATTGTTAGATTGAGATTTAAACTGTTGTATCATAGAAATGATTAAAGATATCTTTCTGGAATTCTCTAAGGTTTCTAGAACACTACTGGATTCTACTTTGAGGAATAAGAATCTATTTAGCGCTAAGTTGAAATGATCATCCCTCATGATGTTGTGACCTCCTGATCCAGTTTTCCTCTCTAATTCACCGTTCTCTTGAATGGACTTTTGAAGATGGAAGCCAGAGTATTAATGTTCTGGTACCATTACTGTAGGCCTGAATTATCTTTTTCCTCTCACCATTGCTCAGTTGTGAAGATATAGTGGGGCTGACACAAAATGATTTTAATCTGTTGTCTAGCTGAATAACTGAAAGTATTTTTCAGTGATTCTTACGGCAAATGGTGTCAAGATGGCTAGACGTCTTATCTGAAAACTTAAAAAAGAAATTCAATCAAATTTATTTTTTTTTTTTTTTTTAATATTAAATTTTTGGCATGGGATGGACAATTATCCCATGCTGTTACACCATTTGGACAATTTTTCTGTTACCCCGGTACATACATATATATATATATATATATATATATATATATATATATATATATATATAGTAAAGTGGACTCTCCCGTCGTATTTGGCGTATGAGGGTTAAGCAGCTCAGTTTTAATGGAACCGACAGCCCAGACACCAGCACATATGATTTGATTTATAATGGCGAATGCTTTTGCAGAGCCATTTTTTGTTTTTTGAAGGGCCGAATACATAAAGATTAATTCAAACTGCCACAAGGTCCTCAAACAAACCTCCGCAAATTTTGAATTCAGAGTTGTCCTCCTCCTAGACCAGCTGCCATCCAAGGTTATAGAACTGAGTCTGTACTGCTATTTACCCATAGATGGAGGGAGAAGAAGAGGTATTAGCGTAAGTGAATGTAATGGATTCGACTGGAATTCGAACTCGACTCTCTGATTCCTCAATCCAAGCCGTTATCCACTACTCTAACTCTGATAACTTTAAACTTCATACTTAGTGGATGCTTGTGTTTGAGTAGACATGACAGTTTTAATTTACGTCTACCGGCATGCGTCACCCATGTAGGGAAAGTCACCATTAAGCCCGGCGTGCTTTTACATCGCTCAGCCACAGAAGACTTTCGCCGTTATACCGATAATTACTCCCGGCATATTACTTGAGTAAGACTAATCAAGTAGCGAAGGAATCGAGTGAAGAAAAATGTCCCCTTGTTGTGTTCACATTAAGCCAATTTAGTGTTCCAAATAAGAGAAAAAATGTTCCCTTTTTGTGTTCACATTGACCCAATTTAGTAGTTCAAATGCGAGAAAAAAAATGAGGTTGTTTTGTGTTCATTTTCGGTGAACCAGATTTTATTTTTTGGTCCAATTTAAGGTGAAAAAAGAATCCCTTGTATTTTTGTACATTGACCAATTTAGTGGTCCAAATGAAAGAAAAAAATGTCCCCTTTTTGTATTCACATTGAATCAATTTAGTGGTCCAAATAAGAGAAAAAATTATGATCCATGTACTTAATAAATTTATTTATTTATTTTTTTTTTTTTTTCGTTATACTATCACTAGAGCCATGCCAATTTTTTTGACAAGCTACAATCATTAGTTCCTCAAGTTCAGACCTTCGAAGCTAAGACCCACCATGCCACTTATATGTGGAAGAATCATCCCAATTCCATCTTATTTCCATTATTAAAAAGCTTTTTTTTCTTAAATGCCGCCACTTTGTGGGGTAAACTCCTAAGAGGAGGCTTCTCCGATCACCACCAACAACTTCATGTCTAACGTCAGCTGGTATCATCATTACATATCCTTATGATATACACTTCTCTCATTCTTTTCTTATAACAACCTCGTTGAGCAAACCTCTACCTTGAATACATCCTGTACCTTGTTGTGGGTAAATTAATGAAAAAAAATAACATGGAATAGCACCCCTTGTGAAGGCTGTAGGAATGTTAGAGAGGTCTTGTCTCGTATTACGTAGATGTTCAGTGTGTGACTTTTATCTCTTTCTCAGAATCGTATGTCATGAAGTTGGCTGCACAAGAGGAAAAACTATTCACACACACACACACACACATATATATAATGATAATATTAGTGGTCAATATATATATATATATATATATATATATATATATATATATATATATATTTTAGAGGATAAAATCCAGGTAGAGCTCGATGTACAGTACAGACCAAGAATATAATATAAAAGGCCCAAACACCAATATTCCATGGTTATAATTTATTACATTGAAATCGTAATCACGATCCAATTCATTAGACCTTACTTCTCCAAAACAATAACACATTTCTCATAGCATTTTTTCGGTTTATATCTCTATTTTCGTTGTCCTCTTAATACCGAGAAGTAAAAACAAGAACAAAATCTATTTCCATACCTGAGGATGTCTGTAGGAACAGACGAAAGCTTGTAAAAATTAAAAGACCTTATGCAACTGGAATTTATGAACAGGGATCATATCATTCATATACAGGTTTGGGGTTGATGTATCTTATTTATATTGTTTGCGAAGATGTATTCTCGCCATTTAAATCATTAACCTCTATATTTGTTTTTTTGTATGAATGATTCATGAATTTATAAATTATAATTATCTTTTTAATTAAAATAAATATATATATATATATATATATATATATATATATATATATATATATATATATATATATATATATATAGAGACATTAATAAAAAGAACAAAAATTAAGAAGCCAGAAAATAACGACTGACATTACATTTTTGGAGGTCGAAGTTCACTAGGAAACAAGGAGTCAAAAGAGAGTTCCCCAAATGAAAAATGAGAGAGAAGAAACTGTCCGTATAGAACTTGCGTTTACATCTAGACATGTATACAGGGTTTCCACAAAGTCTTTAGACTATTTCAAAAAGTCATTACGAAAAACTTAGAAGAGGTGGCAACTAAATTTTTGCGGCGTATGTTACTATTAAAGTTCTTTTATTGATATTAATCGTTTTATTAATGTTATGTTTTTATGTTTCAGATTGCAATTAATCTTGTTTTTATGTTTCAGACTGCAATTAAAGAATTAAAAATTAAAAACTGAATTTCGCTTAGATGTCCTTGGTTTAACAAATGGGGCCCATATAGAAATTTATTAATCATTTGTATATAGACTTCATATATTTATTACATATTATATAAGCGTTTCAACAGTATCCAGTTTCCATTTTAATTTTAATAAATTTTTCTATTTGTCTAATGACTTCGTGGAAACGCTATATATATATATATATATATATATATATGTTCACAAAAAATATAGCAATAAGTTTGTCTTAGTGGTTAGAACAGCGATTTAAATTATGAGAGGTCAGAAAAATATGTTTAGATTTGAATAAGAAAAATATGCGTTAAGACCGTGCAGATATATCGACACACACGTACACACACATAGACACACAGACGCACACACAAACACACACACACACACACACACACACACACATATATATATATATATATAATCTAACTTTTCAGTTATATATAATTTAATGGTGATTTGTTTTATTTATAAAAAAACATTCACTGAAACGAAAGGGAAATGTGAAAGAGCGTGGTTATGGAGGAAAGATGGAAAAATGAATTTGAGAAAAAAAGAAAAGTTCGAAAATACCGTAGAAACATGGAGAAGCAAAGGTCAAAGAAAAAAGAAAGAAATGATAGAAGAAAAAGAAAGAGAAAGAAAAAGTACAACAAAGGAGAACTAAAACAGAAAAAAAGAAGAAGTGTCATGTTTTATAACAACCAAGTATCGAACGGGAAGTGACGTTTCCATTTCCATGAATTTTAACTGAATGTCTCGGAGCTTATTCTTATTTTTGCAGGTACTTCCATGAAGTCGCTAAAAATGAGCATAGTATGATGAAATAGACGCTAAACTTGACGAAAACAAAATTTTATCGTCTTTTAAATGTTTATGTTATTATTAAGAGGAAAGAACAAAGTATTTTTAAAATTATTTTTAAAAATGTTTCCTTTTTAGAACATTCTAAATTTTGAATAAAGAAACCTTGTTTCTCTTTGTATCAGCGGAACTACTAAATAACAAAATATTTTACTGCGTTTTTTTTGTATTTTTTGTATGGCAGAAATTAATTTGGAAATTATTTTCATTTTATTCATGTTATGCTCTTTTTTGCTCATTTCTTAGCGATCTCATGGAGGAGGTACCTATATTTTTGTATGATTCTTGCTAACTTTAAAATCGAAACATCTAAACTTTGTTCGAATGTTATATTTACACCGTCCAGAAATTAGAAAAACACAACAAACTTTTACAATTTCAGAGAAATTATTTTTTTTATAAAATAATCGTCAGTCAAGTATTTTCTACATGATTGTAAATTTTTATTTTCTTCATTTTAGGATTTTTTAAAATACAAAAATGCGGAAAAATTGATATCCACAAATTATAAAAACAATACAAACGTCAAACCTTCCTGGGTAAGACGATAAACTACATCCGCGTCCTGGGTATGACGATAAACTACATCCGCGTCCTGAGTAAGACGATAAACTGCATCAGCGTCCTGGGTATGACGATAAACTACATCCGCGACCTGGGTATGAAAATAAACTACATCCGCTTCCTGGGTATGACGATAAACTACATCCGCTTCCTGGGTAAGACGATAAACTACATCTGCTTTCTGGGTAAGACGATAAACTACATGCAACAGCGTCGGGAAGTTTTGAGGAGAGTGGAACAACCTTTTAATTGCTGGTGTTCCCAGGTCCACCCTGACCCGGGATGGTAGCACCTGTTAGGGCTCCAGCTATGGACACATACTTAACCCCCAAACTGATGTCAAAACACCATGAAAACGTAAAATTAGGTTTTAATACAGCAATACCAGCAATAATTTTTTTAAGAATAAATTATTGCCGGTAATACATTATTACCTGCAATACATTTTTGGGAAAAAGTATTACAAGCAATAAAAACCTTGTTGGCATCAAATAACCCATTAATATTGATATGTCGTAAAACAAACCAAACCAGAGCTTTTCTTTGCTTCAGCGCAATACATTTTTGAAGAAAAAAAATATTACCAGCAATAACAATTTTGTCGGCATTAAATAACCCATTGATGTTGATATACCGTAAAACAAAACAAACCAAACCCAAGCAAACGTCCAATGTTTATATTAATAAAACATAATTTTTCAAAACCTCAGTACTTTATGGCTGCATTTTTTGCCTTTAAAGCCTGAATGTCATGATCTGTCGCCGAAATTATTAATTTAGAGAGTGTAGATAGAGGGGTTGTCACCCATGAATCCACGATAGTTTTTTTAGCTCATCAAAAGTGAAATATTGTGCGCTGCCTATGTATCTTAACATCCTTCAACAAACATTTCCAAAAAATGCCAACGAAAAGTGATCACTGAGGTATGCAACTATCCTTTGCAGAATGGTAACTCTAGTCGCTTGTTGAAAGATCAACGCTTTACATTTCTACACTATTTAATTCTAGTTTTACTATCAAGCTGGGTTCTAGCATCCCGTGATATTTCAGTAATGTCAAGGTTCCCCCAACAATTAGACAGCGTATACCACAGTCAGTAAATCCAGACCAAAATTCCTCCATCACTAAATCTACGAGCAATCCCCTTTGGTGTTTCTTATTGAAGATTATACAAAAATAAATGAAAAACAAAAGTTGTAGTAAGGCTGGACAATACTGAAACGCCTTTCGTATATCCTGAATCAGGATGCTGCTCTTTGGGGATCTCCTCTTTTCACTGATATTTGACTTACAGATTAGCTCGTATCCAGTACTATATGAGAATGACTGGCCAAAATATTGTAGCGGGAAATGTCCATACTTGCTATATCTGAGTTTTGCTTAATTTTCTGAACATTTTAAGATGAATTCTCGTGAGCCCATCTTACAATTCGTCATCTAGTCAAATCAGAAATAGGTCTTGGACTTTACTACAAGAAACATAATTCCTGATAAAGGTGTGGATCCCACTGATAGAAGCGTTTGGAAATCTTGAAGAACGTTTTTGCAGCATTCAGAGGAATGCTTTCTCGCTTTTGCTTCAAGTATGAATGCATTTACAAGAAACTTTCATCATTTTCAGGAAATCTTTTAAGGAGTTCTTCATCGCTAAAATTAAAGCATCAAATTTGGAAATGATTAAAAAGCCTGCAGAAAGCTAATGAATAAGCTTTAATTACAAAACTGAATTCAATTAGTATTTAATCAGAGAATAAAAAATATATCTGTAGTTCACTTAAATGTGCACTTTAGTATGAAGCAGCTAATTCAGCAAAAAAGTTAGTGTTCTTATGATTTATGTACAGAACATATACACATGATGTGAAGATTGTGCCGCTGGGTGTTAACCTCAATGTTTACTTTTACATTTACATACGCTCTATTCCTGTTTTTGAGCACTTTAAACTACACACACACGCATGCACATACACACACACACACACACACACACACATTTATATATATATATATATATATATATATATATATATATATATATATATATATATACCTGGCTTAACAATAACGACATTTCCAGATTAAAAAAAAAATTTGAATCAAAGGTCTGAGGTTATGAACCGTTGCAGTCATATAAAAATCCTCTTAATTTCATATGAGGCTGGATAAAAATATGTACATTTCAATTACCCACCCTCCACATCGATACATTTATAATACCCTTTCTTCTTCTTCTTCTTCTTATTATTATTATTATTATTATTATTATTATTATTATCCTCCTCCTTCCTGTCATACTCAACGCCATGAGTTTGTTTATTTATTTTTAAAATAATAAAGCGTTCATTAATAATTTTTTTAAAATAAATCGTTGGGAAGTCAATTGATACACACCGACTGACGACACCGCAACGTTGAAACTAATGTAGTGCAATCGACACTGATCTATTTTTTTTTAAAACACACACACACGTACACACACACGCACACACACATACACACACACATATATATATATATATAATTTATTCGAAAATTATAGCATAAATATGTTATAAAATCACTACAAAAATAGCCATTTTGTTTCACCACTTCTGGCGTCTTATCAAGTGATGGTGTTGAATATAGAATATATATATTTAAATTGTCTAAGTACAGAAATCGAATCCTTGAAAATCGAATCCTTGAAAATTGAATCCTTTGCCCACTTGAAAGAATAATATCTTCGTCCTTTTCCATTGCCCTTATATCCTTACCAGGAGGATTTCGTACATGTAGAATTCTAGCAGGCTTAGTGTAACTTGATTCTGAAACTGTGCTCAGTAGATAGTCAACCTATTTCATTCAAAACTAATTCTTCTTCTATGAGCTGTGTCCCTTCCGGGCGTGGGAGATCATTTACACAATTTTCTGTCCTTTGTAGCGTTAGTTTCTTCCATATGTCATATAAATGTCAAATTATTGCCCGAGACATTTTCACATGTTCTCTTTCGTTATGTGTATTTTTGTTTCCATTTTCTCTAAAGCGTTGTCGTTGCTCACATGTTCAGTCCATGGTATTCTCAGTATCCTTCTGTAGAACCACATGTCTGTTACCTGAAGTCAATTATTTATCTGTGATTGTCTAGCATTCACTGACGTGTAGAAGGACTGATATTGCATAACAGTTCAGTAATTTTTTCTTTGTTTCTAATGAAACTTTCCTATTTCTTTTGCTTAGCTTTTGGAAGGCATCTTTCGCTATCCCAATACGCACTTGGATTTCGGTGTTACATTTTCCGTCTTCTGTTAAAACACTTCCTAGATATTTAAAATTTTATTCTTGTTTAATTGTTAATCTTCAATTTGTATTTCGCATATCGGACTACATTTCGTGTGTAGACAACCATGCAATCTGATGATTAGTCCTTTCTTCTCGCTTTCTTTTACTACCTTCTGTAGGAATTCCTGTAGTTTCCTTTCTGTGTCTGTTTCCAACGGTGTGTCATCTGTAGATGACACAGCAAAAGTGGTCACCCCTCCTGTAAATGTCCAAATCCCAATTTACTCAACTTCAAAAGACTTTCTAAACCGTCCGATTCAAACGGGACACACTACACCGGCCGTTGCAAAGTTACATGAAAATACTTGTCTAAACGTTTACCACAACACAACCGGTGCTACTTATAATAACTAGCTATCCATTGACCATTAAGGAATCACTAATAACCCTTTAGTTGTCATTCGATCAGACAAAGTACAACTAACAACCACCTGCCGGCCTTTTTAGCACAGACGGTTGTTTAATTAGGAACGTGCTTGGTACTTAATCATATTTCGCCATCAGCAACGACGTCCATTTTATCACTTGTTAACTTGCTGTTTGAACAATGGTTAGTTTTAATAAGATGCTGTGAAACCTGCTTGCTACGTGCAGCACGGGGAGGACAGAATTGAAATGACTGCAGTTGATTCATGTTGATCCTGGTTCAATCAAAACTATAAATGATGTTACTCTCGTCTTTGTGTACGCTGACAACGCTAGATGCTTACATTCAGGCTCAAAAAGATTGATTGGAACTCTCTAACTTTCTATCTCATTTATGTAGGTATTTAAAACCTTTGACGGACACAAAACAAATCTATCTATCTATCTATCTATCTATCTATCTATCATAACAACCAACAACGAATAATAAAATAACTAATAATAAGTGATGAGGAAAAAAGGTAAACAATACTATAAAATAACCACAAAACTGCATTCGGATCCACAATTGTTCCCACTCAATAACCACTAGAATTATTCTAGTCATAACAGTTACCACCCATCCAAATAACTATTAGAATAATACAATAGAACTACCCATAATGCACCACTGACCAGCATATATAAATAGTCGAGCCAAAACACAAAGCACATGGCCTGACGATTGCGTTTAAGAATGAAACAGATTGTCGCCACTGGATGTTCATTTCAAATATATATATATATATATATATATATATATATGGGGTTGGAAAGAGAGAGAGAGAGAGAGAGAGAGAGAGCGAGGCAAGGTGGATAGCGGCTCGGATTGAGGAATCTGAGAGCCGAGTTCGAATTCTAGTCGAATCCATTACATTCACGTACGTGTTAATACCCTTGGGAAAGGCACCCTCCCTCCAGCTATGGGTAAATAGAACAGACTGGCAACTGATGTAGGAGAAGAACAACTCAAAACCTGCGGAGGGGGGCTGTTTGGGGACCTTGTGGCAAGTAGTGCACCGGATCTTTGTATTCGGCCCTTCAGAAAGTGTGGTTGGTTCTGCACAAAGCCCTCACCACTATAATCAAATCATATGTGCTGGTGTTCTCGACATTATAGACAATATGAAATCTTCTAATAACCGTCTGTATCGTTTCCGATTTAATTCTCTCTCGTCTTTGTTTCTACAGATATCTTGAATCGACAGTTGCCATTCTAAATCTTGGGGCTTGAATGTATAGTCAGGGCAAATATTACGGCGATTAGATGACACCGCTTCATAATTCGCTTTATGAATACCATTTAAACATAAAATATATACTGAGTTTGGGGGTTATTATTGTTTTTATTGCTACAACAAAGTTACGGCCGATCCATTCTACAGATTTCTCGCAGTAGTACAATTCATAAAGAAAGAAAAGGACGAAGCTCTTTTTAAAAGAAAGAAAAGGACGAAGAAAGAAAAAGAAAGAAAAACGAAGCTCTTTTTAAAAGAAAGAAAGGGACGAAACTCCTTTTAAAAGAAAGAAAAGGACAAAGCTCTTTTTAAAATAAAGAAAGGGACGAACCTCCTTTTAAAAGAAAAAGGACGAAGCTCTTTTAAAAAAAGAAAGAAAGGACGAAACTTCTTTTAAAGCTCTTTTTAAAAGAAAAAGGACGAAGAAAAAGAAAAAAGAAAGAAAGGGACGAACCTTTTTTTAAAAAAAGAACGAACCTCTTTAAAAGAAAAAAGGACGAACCTCCTTTTAAAAAGAAAGAAAAGGACGAACCTGTTTTTAAAAAGAAAGAAAAGGACGAACCTCTTTAAAAGAAAGAAAAGGACGAAGCTCTTTTAAAAGAAAGAAAAGGACGAAAAAAAAAAAAAAAAAAAAGAAAGAAAAGGACGAAGCTCTTTAAAAAAAGAAAGAAAAGGACGAAGCTCTTTTAAAAGAAAGAAAAGGACGAAGAGAAAAAAGAAAACCTCTTTTTAAAAAGAAAGAAAAGGACGAACTCTTTTAAAAGAAAGAAAAAGGACGAAGCCTTTTAAAAAAAAGAAAAAGGAAGAAGCTTTTTTAAAAGAAAGAAAGGACGAAGCTCTTATTAAAAAAAAAGAAAGGGGACGAAGCTCTTTTAAAAGAAAGAAAAGGACGAACCTCTTTTTTAAAAGAAAGAAAAGGACGATGCTCTTTTAAAAGAAAGAAAAGGACGAACTTCTTTTTAAAAAGAAAGAAAAGGACGAAGCTCTTTTAAAAAAGAAAGAAAAGGGACGAACTCCTTTTAAAAAAGAAAGAAAAGGACGAAGCTCTTTTAAAAGAAAGAAAGGACGAACTTCCTTTAAAAGAAAGAAAAGGAAATGTTCTCTTTAAAAGAAAGAAAAGGACGAACCTCTTTTAAAAGAAAGAAAAGGACGGACCTTTTAAAAGAAAGAAAAGGACGAACCTCCTTTTTAAAAGAAAGAAATTTGACGAAGCTCTTTTTAAAAGAAAGAAAAGGACGAACTCTCCAAAAAAAGAAAGAAAAGGACGAAGTCTTTTTAAAAGAAAGAAAAGAACTGTTTTTGATATTTGATCTTTGCCAAAAAAGAAAAGAAAAAGAAACGATCTTTTTAAAAGAAAAGAAAAAAACGCCGATCTTTTAAAAGGAATATGTTTCCTTTTAAAAGAAAGAAAAGGACGAATTCCTTTTCAAAAGAAAGAAAAGGACGAAGTTTTCTTTAAAAAGAAAGAAAGGGAGTTTTGGTCTTTTTAAAAGAAAGAAAAAGGACGAACCTCTTTTTAAAAGAAAGAAAGGAATTTGATCTTTTTAAAAGAAAGAAAAGGAAGTTGTTCTTTTTTTTTAAAAGAGAGAAAGGACGACGCTCTTTTTTAAAAGAAAGAAAAGGACGAACTCTTTTTAAAAGAAAAAAAGGACGAACGACTTTTTTAAATATATATGCAAAAGAAAAGGACGGGCCTTCTGTTTAAAAGAAAGAAAAGGACGAACCCTTTTAAAAAAGAAAAAAAAGGACGAAGCTCTTTTAAAAGAAAGAAAAAGGACGAAGTCTTTTTAAAAAAAAAGAAAAGGACAAAGCTCTTTTAAAAGAAAGAAAAGGACTCTTTTTAAAAAGAAAGAAAAGGACGAACCTCTTTTTAAAAAGAAAGAAAAGTTTGTTTTCAAAGAAAGAAAGGTTTTATTTAGTTTTAAAGAAAAAAAAAAAGACGAAGCTCTTTTTTTCAGGGGACGAACTTCTTTGGGTGAGAGAAAGGACGAATTCTTTTTGCAGAAAGTTTTGAGCTTTTTTATTTCAGTTGATTTGACGAAGTTTTTTAAAAAGAAAGAAAAGGATCGAACTTCAAAAAAAGAAAAGACGAAACAAATTAAAAAGAAAAGAAAGGACGAACAAATTTGAAAAAAAAATTTTTAATCTTTAAAAGAAAGAATTTAAACGAACCTCTTTTTAAAAGAAAGAAAAGACGAATCTCATTTAAAAGAAAGAAGGACGAACTCTTTTTAAAGAAAGAAAAGCGACGAAGCTCTTTTTAAAAGAAAGAAAGGAAGAACTCTTTAAAAAGAAAGAAAAGACGAACTTGTTTTAAAGAAAAGAAAAGGACGAAGTTTCTTTTAAAAAGAAAGTTAGGGCGACGAACCTCTTTTAAAAAGAAAGAAAAGACGAACCTTTTAAAAGAAAGAAAAGGACGAAGACCTTAAAAAAAGCAGGATATGGAAGCTTTTTAAAAGAAAGAAAAAGGAAGAAAATTTTTAAAAGAAAGAAAAGCTAATGAAGTTTTTAAAAAAGAAAGAGGACGAAGCTTTTTAAAAGAAAGAAGGGACGAACTTCCTTTAAAAGAGAAAGAAAGGATGATGCTCTTTTAAAAGGAAAGAAAAGGACAGCTCTTCAAAGAAAGAAAAGGACGAAATTTTTAAAAGAAAGAAAAGGACGAACTCCTCAAAAAAGCGAGAAAAGTTTTAAAAAGAAAGAAAAGGACGAACCTCTTTTAAAAAAGAAAGAAAAGGACGAAGCCTTTTTAAAAAGAAAGAAAGGACGAACTTTTTTAAAAGAAAGAAAAGGACGGACCTCCTTTAAAAGAAAGAAAAGGACCGAAGTTTTTTAAAAGAAAGAAAAGGACGAACTTCCTTTTAAAAGAAAAGAAAAGGACGAACCTCCTTAAAAAGAAAGAAAGGATGAACTCTTTTAAAAAAGAAAGAAAAGTGATTAACCTCTTTAAAAAAGAAAGAAAGGGACGAACTCTTTTAAAAGAAAGAAAAGGAGCTCTTTTTAAAAGAAAGAAAAGGACGAACCTTTTTAAAAGAAAGAAAAGGACGAAACCTCATTTTAAAAAGAAAAGAAAAGGACGGTTTTTGAAGGACTTTAAAAGAAGTTATAGTGCTGAAGAACCCTTTAAAAAAGAAAGGGATCGAACCTCCTTTAAAAGAAAGAAAGGACGAAGTTTTAAAAAAAGAAAAAAAGGACGAACCTCTTTTTAAAGGAAAAGGAAGTATGAAAAACCTCTTTTTAAAAGAAAGAAAGGACGAAGCTCTTTTAAAAGAAAGA